>VXAK01020263.1:155845-203600 GCA_013399435.1 Arenaria interpres | reverse complement strand
TGCTCCTGACACAGGCCAGGATGCTGGTGGCCTTCTTGGCCACCTGGGCACACTGCTGGCTCCTGTTCAGCCGACAGTCCACCAACACCCCCAGGGCCTTTTCTGCCAGGCAGCTCCAGCCACTCTGCCCCCAGCCTGTAGCGCTGCAGGGGGTTGGTGTGACCCAAGGGCAGGACCCGGCACTTGGCCTTATTGAACCTCATCCCATTGGCCTTGGCCTATTGATCCAACCTGTCCAGATCCCTCTGTAGAGCCTTCCAATTACTGTTCCTGGCACAGTATCTGGTGGGTGGCTGTTGGGAGCGCAGGATGGGTCTTGATGATGAAGCCTCTGGAGAGCTTCTCTGTGCCCAAGGTTTCCCATCACAGAATGCTGAAGGCAGGAAAGAGTTGGTGATGCCTGGGAAGTCTGTCTCTGCAGAGGAGCTTTGTAGCTGTTCTCATGGCTTTGGGGGGCTTGTATGGAGCCACAGTCGGGACAAGACCTGACTTGCGGTCTCTCAAGATTCATAATCTGTCCTTTTGAAACATCTGTCCTTTTTGAAACAGGAGCAAGGGATGTGTTAAGTTCTCCAAATTTATTGCGGGATGGGGATTTAATTAATTTTCTCTTTGTGTTAGAGCCTGGGAGAAAGTTTGTGGCACATAAGCTGGGAGATGAGAAAGGTGCAAAAGCATCTCAAGCGTAATCCTTTTTAACCGGGCAATGTTTGCTGTGATGCTTGTGATATGTATTTGTTTCAGGAAGTAGTATCTTTTTCCTTGAATGCGTTGGACTTGCAGCACAGAAGGAAGTTCTCCATCCACTCGTAGTTTCCATTTGGTATGGATGTCACATGGAGGGGAAGGTGGTGCTGATGCCCTCCTAAAGAGAGCCAGAGAGGGACTCTTTGTCAGGAATTGTAGTGACAGGACAAGGGGTAACAGTTTTAAATTGGAAGAGGGGAGATTTAGAGTAGATATTAGGAAGAAATTCTTTGCTGTGAGGGTGGTGAGGCACTGGAAGAGGTTGCCCAGAGAAGCTGTGGCTGCCCCATCCCTGGAGGGGTTCAAGGCCAGGCTGGATGGGGCTTGGAGCAACCTGGTCTGGTGGGAGGTGTCCCTGCCCAGGGCAGGGGGGTTGGAACTCCATGATCTTTAAGGTCCCTTCCAACTCTAACCATTCTATGATTCTAAAGACCATGGAGCTTAGATGTCTTGGTGGCCACATATGTTAATATGCCCTCCTCCATCCTGGGGACCTGAAGCTGTTTGTGTCCACGGAGGAGCTGGCGTGTTACTGGGACAGGCTGCTGTTCTCCTGGTGTCTTTGCATAAAGCCAAGAGATAGAAAATGCTATTTCTGTATGTCCCTTAAATGTAGCAGCTGAAAATGGGTCAGTATGTCTTGTTCAAAGGAAAAGAGTTGGCATATGGGTTAGGGGGAAGCTGTAAAAGCCTGTAAGGGTGGACTGAGGCAGGCTCACCATGAACAAAAAAGGAAGACAGGATAAAAGTTCAAGGGGGATTTGCCAGATATTTCCATCCCTTCTGGATCTAGCATTTTTGTGATTATTACCTCTTCAATGAGATGCTGTATTTTTGCCTTATCATTAACCGCAGGAAATTCTAGGTGGTGGACCAGAGCGCGGAGAAAATGAAAGAGGAACTGGAGAGCAGAAATGCCAAGCTGAGGAGAGGCAGAGTGCACAAGCGCTCCTGCCGTGCTTTGGTTTCTGCTGCCGGGTAACACAAATGGTTTTACAGAGTGATTTCCCATGTGCTTTGCAACTCGTGATGGAGGCTTACGCTAAAGGTTTCGGAGGAAAGAATCCCTCGAGAGAGCATCTCCCTTACGAGGAGAGGCTGAAGGACTTGGGTCTTTTTGGTCTAGAGAAGAGAAGGCTGAGGGGGGATCTGATCAATGCTCTAAATACTTCAGGGGAGGGTGTCTAGAGGACGGGGACAGTCTTTTTTCAGTGGTGCCCAGGGACAGGACAAGAGGAAATGGGCACAAACTTGAATAGAAGAAGTTCCACCTCAACATGAGGAGGAACTTCTTTGCTGTGAGGGTGGCAGAGCCCTGGCAGAGGCTGCCCAGGGAGGTGGTGGAGTCTCCTTCTCTGGAGACATTCAAACCCCACCTGGACACGTTCCTGTGGGACCTGCTCTGGGTGGCCCTGCTTTGGCAGGGGGTTGGACTAGATGATCTCCAGAGGTCCCTTCCAACCCCAGGGGATTCTGTGGTTCTGTGATTCTGCAGGTGGGGTTCCTGGGGTCCCCGTGCCCTTGACATGCTGCGCCCCAGGGTGCTCTGGCAGAGCCAGGCTGTAGGCATCGATGGCAGCGTGGTGTGAAAGCAGATGCTGCTTTTTGAAGCATCTTGTCCCGGGCACTCTCCTGGAAAATAAGCAGCGCACAACAGTGCTTTCTGAGCAGCAGTAGCTCTCAGGAGCGGGTGGCACAGTTTGACCTTCTCTTCAGAACAAGCTTTCAGTTTGAAGTCTATTGTTTTTAGGAATGTGCTTTCGTTTTTCCCCCTTTTTTCTTTTCCTCCCCCTTTTTTCCTTTGTTACCCTTTTGTGTTTTGGTTTTTTTCTGCTTCTTCAGAAACGTGGAAGTCTTATAAAAGCGACTGGCTGTGGCAAAGGCTGTGCAGGAGGTGCATGCAATCCCTCCTGCGTGGGCTGCGCAGCAGGATGCTCGTTGCTGAGGCTCATGTCTTGGGTGACCCTGGGACCTTTACAAGGGATTTTCAGAACTTTTCAATATTTTTCTGTTAACTGTTTATATTTCAATATTACTATTGCAGAGAGGAGTATTCCCGCCGTTCTTTCTGTGGGAAACAACCCCCCCAAATGACAACTCTTTTTTAAAGTGTTCTAGTCCAAATCATGACAAAAAGTCGTGAAGCAATTCTAACCCATGTGAAATACTTCTGTCTTTTTTGTTGAATTTTGGGGTGTTTTTTTGTTTTGGAAGGGAGGGCAGTACTTGCGTGTTTCTGAACCAAAGCAATCCTTATTTCTAAATAACTCTCTCCCCTCTCATGACCACCTCTCCACTTACCCCCAACCTCAGTACTTTCTCAACGTGCTGCGTATTTCCTCTGCCAACATTTCAGAGGGCAGTCACAAGCTCCCAGTTAAAAAGGTGAGGTGTTTTTTCCACTGCTGGGAGTTTGTTGCCTTCTCTGGTATACCTGATATCCCCCTGGTGCCAACGGCCTGCTTGCTCCTGTGGAAGAGGCCATGGCATGATTCCTGTATGCCCAAAATTTACCATCAGCTCCAAGTAGCGCCTTCTTTTTACAAACGTGTTTTCCATCCCAAATGGGTGATAGCAACAAACGATAAGCCCCATAGGTATGCTGGACCCCAGTGACAAAAAAAAATATGGGAAAAGATTCCCAATTTGTAAAACGGGAAGTCGGGTCGTGCTGGCATCAGTAAAAGCTTTGCCATGATCTTCAGTGCAGCCAGGGTTTTCACTTCGGTGTGCGTCTGCCCTTCTCGATTTCGGCTGGCAACACGAGCAGGCAAGAGCGTATTTGGTACAGTGCTTCCAGCAGAACCTGCTTCATCCTATAAGAAAACAATTTGCAACAGATTAAATCTTGTGGGATTTCCAAGACGAGCTTTGGAGCAGAAAGTTTTTAACTGCCCCTTAATTGCTCAGTGGCTCAGCTTGGAAAGGGGTGTGTTTGGGAGACATTTTTAGGTTAGCTTAATAATCATGGTGGGGATGTCGGAGCGTGGCTTGGAGGGACATGTTTTCACCAAAGAATCACTTTCTAATGGCTTATAACTGAAATCCTGAGCATTCAGTTAGTCGAGCAATACCTGTGTAATTTAGCAAATGCTCTCTGGTAAGTATTTTTAAAACAAACATAAATAAATCTAAAGATGACTTTATATGTCAAGGTAGTGTTTTGAATAAGGGATTAAACCAAAATCTGTCTTACAATGATTTTTTTCCGCATAAGAACCCATTTTAGGTTTTTTGCTCACTGTCGTTATGATTTGTTAAGGAAAAAGAAAAGTTCTTTAAGGAGAGTTAAGCAATTGATCAGTGATTTCAACACCCGTTTTCTTTCCTATTTCAGTGCATTCGTGGAAGAAAAGCAACTCTAGAAGAGCTACAGACAGTTCACTCGGAAGCCCATACGCTGCTGTACGGCACAAACCCTCTAAACAGGCAGAAACTGGACAGCAAGAAACTTCTAGGTATCATTCCCTGTGGGGGCATCCCCTTCCTGACCTCCCTTTACTGTCCTCAGCCCTGACTCTGGCAGTCACTTAGCCAGAGCAGGATGAAAGGTGGGACACGGGGCTCCCTCCGTCCTCAGTTCTGGGCAGTTCCCAAGAGGGTTCTTCCCACCTCCATTCAATGTCTGCTTGAGAACGGTACAAGATACCTCTCTCTTGCTTCAGGAAGATCCCCAAGCCCTAGGTAGCTAAAACTGCCTTTCTTTGATGTCGTAAAAACCTAAAAGGAGGTTTTTCCCTGAGGAGGAAAGGTAATTCAGAGGTTTTATTTTATCCTTGGACACTGCATATTAGAAAGTTATCCATTGCTAGGTGGGAAGTGGAACACCCTGCTAAGGGCCTGATCTGAAGCAATGGCCAGCTGCATAGACATCAACAAATAGCTGTCAGTTTTGTGTGGATAATCTGCAAGAAAGATGCAGGGGCCTCTTCGATAGTTTTACATTTGCTTAATTTGCAGTAAGATTGTTTATCCTTTTCACTGGAGACGGGATCTTCCTGAAACAGGACTGCATCTGCCAGAAAATACAGACATGTTCCCTGCAAGAAGTCGAGGGGGTGGTTGAGCAGATAACCAGCCCCCCGCCACGGCAACCAAACCACATGGATTTTAGCACTTTACCTTCATGGAGACATCATCATCTCCCTTTACTTTGTACCCTTTTGCAGCAGTAAGTGATAGACTGGAGGACAGTTTGGGAAGTTCTCACATGGGAAACAGCAAAAAGACAGTTTTGGAATCTTGAAGTTAAAAAAGTTTATTTTGGGTTTAGCTTTACTTCGGATGATATAAAAAGAGGATTAACTTGGTGGCCTGCATGATGTAGTAGGGGCAGCAAAAGAGCTGGAAAGATTTTTGCAACGCATTCAGTATGTACATTAGATCCCCAAAGAGTGAAGGTGTTAGCCAGTTGTTTAAACATGCAATTACCACTGTATTTATAGCTAATTTACCACCTCTTTAAAACCCAGAGCAAACGAAAAGTAGACACCTTTGGCTGAATGATAGCACAATTAGTTTAAAGAATTTATGATGTCGTATCGTCGGTCGTGTAAAACTCTGGCCTTGCGTAAGGCATATCCACCCACCCAAAGAAACAGCATGTAAATCTTCCCCAGTAGATCTGAGAAGGCTCTTCATTTGCAGTTGCACCACCTTCAGGCTGTCTGATTTCTCTGCCAATTCTTGAACCGTAGCGCCAAAGGTGTGTGAGGACACGTGTCCTGACTGTCTGCTGCAGTAGGGTCTGGGCAGCCCTCCAGCATCTGGCTGGGGCTTGCCAGTCTTTGCTGGGACTGTTTAGTTTGAGGAAGAGGAGGCTGAGGGGAGACCTCATCACTCTACAACTACTTGAAAGGACATTGTAGAGAGGTTGGTGCTGGTCTCTTCTCACAGGTAATTACCGGTAGAACAAGAGGGAATGGCTTCAAGCTGCAACAGGGTAGGTTTAGACTGGACATTAGGAAAGAATTCTTCCCAGAAAGAGTGGTCAGAGACTGGAACAGGCTGCCCAGGGAGGTGGTTGAGCCCCCATCCCTGAATGTCGTTTAGATGTGGTGTTGGGGGATATGGTGTAGGGGGGAACTTTGTAGAGTGGGGTTGATGGTTGGACTCCATGATCCCAAGGGTCTTTTCCAACCTGAACGATTCTATGAGTCTATGATCCGACCCGTTGGCTTTACCAGGCTGGAGCAGCTGGCAGTGGTTGTCATCATCTGCATGGGGGGCTGAGCGGGCAGTGGGTCACCCTATACCCCCCTACGCAAGATACATGGGAAGGGTGGCCTGTGATAATGCTGAGTGTTCCCTGCTCATTCAAATGTCCCATGCTCTTGAAATACTTTTCCGCTCCCCTTTTGACTCTTGGCACGATCTGTATCAGTGGTTCCACAGAAACATTTGGAGATACAAGCAGTTTATTTCGTTAGTATTAGATTTGGGGATACGCAGGTCTTGCTGAACCATTCCTGATGGTTTGTTTAGAAAACCCGAGGGAGGAGGCACTCTTGCTCTTGCCTCTTCTGTAGTTCTGCTGTGTCCCCTCAATCACTCATTTTAAAATGTCTGTAGAGATCAAGTTTGTTCCTATAGTGAGAAATAATTCTAATGCCTGAGAGTGTTCCAGTACAAAATGTTGCCTTTTCCTGTGTAGTTTGCAAAGAAGACCAGGTTGTCAAAGACCTACAGCCATAGGCAGAAGGTCAGGTCCCCGGGATCTCCAGTAGGAAGGACTTTCCAGTAGCTCTTAGCTGAGCTTAGACTTGTTTCCTAAACCCAGCTGGCACCATTTTAGCCTTGAGCTGCTAGCAGTGGGACTTGCTGTCAGCACACATACTGTCTTTGCCCAGACAGCAGTGAGCTGCCTCTTTCCACTGTCCTCCCGTTGCATGTGGAGCTGTGCATGGGCCACAGCTTGCACTGACATTCATGGCGAGCACGAAGCTTGGAGCAAGAGCAACCAGTGTCACCGTGGCTGCCAGCCATCCCACTAGGCAAGAGAAAATGGGTTGGTGGCTTGACAGGCAGGGGTCCGGAGGGATGGTGTGGTGAGCCAAAAGGACAGGAGGTGGCAGCCTGACCGGGATGTCTACATAGCACCCGGGGAGAAGTTCTCCTTTGGGAGCAGGGCAGGAAGGGTGATGCTGGCCCTAAAACCAATTTCTTAACTTGATGGCTTCCGCAGTGCCAGACCTGAGCAAGGGTGGCAGCCACTGATGCGTTGGGAAAACCTCCCTAAAAAAGCTCAAAATGCACATTTGTGTATGGAGATGAAGAAGTCTGTAAGCTGCCCCTTCTTCAGCCATCCTCTCCAGTTGAGAGTTTAAAGGCCTTTTAAATTTACAAAATAACTCCGTGGGGTTCTTTTAAATGTGTCTGAGGGCAACTGTATGGCAGGTTTGAAGTCTGAGACCAAAGCTTTGCGTGAGGCTCACATATGCAAATATGAGCTTGTTAGACCTGAGTGTCTTGAGGTGTACAACTGTGGTGGGGTGGCTGACTCTGTGTAAACTCTTTGCCTTTGATATGTCTATGAAGAAGAAAAAGCATGAGAAACCTCAGCCTAAAAGGAAGAGCTCCTAAAGCTGGGGGACGAAAACACGAGATGCTTCTTTTAAGCTTCTGCGAATGATAAGGGAGATGTCCCTTCATCTGGCAGTTCTTTAGGAGAAAGCAGGAAAGGGGGTAAATAGTACAGGTTTTTCAGAATTGCCACCACTGATCTTTAAGTTACTTGCCCCAGAGGATCCTGAGCATCTCAAAGATCTGCTTTGCTCTGTTTTATCAGGAGGGTTTGAAGGTGGTGGCCTTCAAGTCAAGTTTGTTCCTATAGTCCCTGGAAGTGTCGCTAAAGCCCTTGAAAGTCTGAGGATGAAAAATACAAATCCATCTATCGTGGTGCACGAGTTTAAACTTAGGCAAATAAGGCTGCTTTTACTTTGTGGAGAGCAATCATAAATTGTTGTCAAGAAGATAAATATCAAAATAATGGGTGGATTAGCAGTGAAAGATGTGACAGGAGATCCGAGGCAGGATGATCTAAGAACTTTCATGTGGATCTAATCAAAGAGCGTATCTCAGATTAATAATGCAGATGCATTAACGCCACTTTCAGTCACAGGGGTAACGTATGTGTCTGCGACGCGCTTGACACCAGCACGGCCCTCGGCAACGTCTGTCTGCAGTCATGTCTAGGTCATGCTCTGCAAAGCTGGTAGTTAGCATCTAAGGAAATTTATTCTTTCAGTATAGACATGACCAGAAAAAAAATAAAATAGTTTGACAGAGAGAGAGAGAGAGAGAGAAAAAACCCAACCCTTAACCCAGTTTATTTCACCATTAGTTTTTGTTAGCTTTAGGTCTCAAGCAAATGAATCTCGGGCAATGTAGTCTAGATGTTTTACAGTGTCTACATGCAGGTATTCCTTTTACCTACTTGTCTCTGGTGCTCAGACACGTGTATAATCATGCACGTTGGTGCATGATGGATACGAGACATCATGTTCTCGTTCCAGTACGAGGTTTATAAACCTCCGGAATGGAGGATAACTTGCTCATGTGCAAGCCCAGAAAGTGATGTTACAATTCCTACAGATGCAAAATTAGCCCTGCAGATGGTTTTCTCCATTTTTTTGGAATTCTTAATGTTGGGTTTGCTCTTTCAGTCAAAACACATGTTCTGGTTTATTCCGGTTTTTGTCTGCCTCTTTTATGAAGCTCGTGTGCTCCAAAGTCTTCTAGTAACTGTGCAGATGACTGATAATTAAGGTGGTTTTATGATTTCCTATCCTCCTTGAGGGTGAAAGGGATTAAAATGTTCATCTGAGAAGACATAGAATCATAGAACAGTTTGGGTCGGAAGGGACCTTTAAAGGTCATCTAGTCCAATCTCCCTGCAATGAGCAGGAACATCTTTAACTAGATCAGGTTGCTCAGAGCCCCATCCAACCTGACCTTGAATGTTTCCAGGGATGAGGACATCTACCCCCTCTCTGGGCAAACCTGTTTCAGTGTTTCACCACCCTCATTGTAAAAAATGTCTTCCTTATATCTAGTCTAGATCTTCCCTCTTTTAGTTTAAAGCAATTACCCCTCGTCCCATCGCAACAGGCCCTGTTAAAAAGTTTGCCCCCACCTTTCCTGTAGGCTGCCATTTAAGTACTGGAAGGCTACTGTGAGGTCTCCCCAGAGCTTTCTTTTCCTCCAGGCTGAACAACCCAAACTCTCTCAGCCTGACCTCATAGGAGAGGTGCTCCAGCCCTCTGGTCATTTTTGTAGCCCTCCTCTGGACCCCCCTCCAACAGGTCCATGTCTTTCTGAGGACCCCAGAACTGGATGCGGTGCTCCAGGTGGGGTCTCACCAGAGCGGAGCAGAGGGGCAGAATCACCTCCCTCGATCTGCTGGCCACGCTGCTGGGGATGCAGCCCAGGATGCAGTTGGCTTTCTGATCTGCAAGTGCGCTTGCCAGCTCATGTTGAGTTTTTTCCCCACCAACACCCCCAAGTCCTTCTCCTCAGGGCTGCTCTCAATCCCTTCATCCCCCAGCCCATATTGATGTCAGGGGTACAGGTATCTCCCAGGATACCTGTCCCTGCTTCCACTGCCTGTGCATCTCTTTCTTGCCCTTTAGTTTGACCAGCAGGTCTCAACTCAGCCATGCCCCATCTCTTGCCTTCCTTTCCTCATTTCTTGTACCTGGGAATCAAGAGCTCTTGCGCTCTATGGGAAGTGTCCCTGAACATCTGCCAGCTTTATTGTGCTCCTTTGTCCCTGAGAGCAGTTTCCCAGGGGTTCCTATTGACTTAACACTTTGAAGAGCTGGAATTTTGCTTTCCTAAAATTCAGGGTCCTAACTTTACTCTTCCCCTGACCCATATCCCTCAGAGCTGCGAACTTCACCAGTGCGTGATCGCGGCAGCACAGGCTGCCTCCAGTCTTGACATCACCAAGTAGCTCACTTGTGTTGGTGACCATCAGATCTGGTATTGCATGCCCTCTGGTGGGGCTGTCTGTTACTTGGCTTAAGAAGTTATCTTCAGTGCGCTCCAGCAGTCTCCTGGATTGCCTACAGCTCACTATGCTACTTCAGCAGATGTCAGGGTAGTTGAAGTCCCCCAGCAGGATGAGAGCCTGTGAGTGCAACGCCTCCAGTAGCTGGAGTAAGAAGGCTTGGTCAGTAGGCTCCCCTTAATCAGACAGCCTGTGGTAGACACCAACCGCAAAGTTCTCTTTGTTGCCTCGGTCTGTAGTTCTTACCCATAGGCTTTCAACCTGCCCGTGGCTATTCTTCAGAGACAGCTCTTCACACTCTATCCATTTCTTGATGTAGAGGGCAACCCCTCTGCCCATCCTTCCTTGCCTTTCCCTTCTGAACAGCCTGTAGCCATTGATGCCTGCGCTCCAGTTGTGGGATTTGTCCCACCAGCTTTCAATAACGGCAACCAGGTCGTAGCTTTCTAGCAGCATGGTTGGTTTCCAACTCCTCCTGTCTCTTGCCCACGCCGCGTGCCTTGGTGTAGAGGCACTTCAGCTGGGCCCTCGGCCATGTCACCTTCGTAGAGGAACATCCCTTAATTCCTTCGGTGTATTTCACTGGTGTGTCCCTCTTGGCTCCTATCACCTTAGGGTCCCCTCTCTCGTGTCCGTAGGACTTTGTGTGCTGCAGTAGCCAGCACTTCTCAACACGCTAAGCAGTTGTTGGTAGCATCTCAGTCATTTATAGTCAGCGTGACTGCATGAAACGTGGGACAGCACACAAACCTTGTGTAACAATAAGTGATTTATAGAAGGCTTTTATATTGGAAAGGCTTTTGAACAAGCCCAAGTGTGTGTATTGTGTATCCGTGTGTTGTAACGTAACAGGGTTGGCGGTGTGTTTTCTGAAAATTGCAAGAAAACCCTGGTCTGTTACTGTGTTTGGAAAGATTACAGCGTTGCCATAAAATTGGAGCAAAATCTGGTGAACTTTGACTTTTTGACTTACCAGGTACGTGTTTTTTTTTCCCGGCAGGTTCTTTAACGTCGATGTTTGTCAGGCTTCCTTGCGGTGGTGTTGGGGTGAGTACTCTCTTTAATGTGTAAATAGTGTCCTGTTTGTTCTCCCAGTCCCACTGGTAACAAAAATTCTTGCTTTGCATTCCATCAAGTGGGTAATTGCAACCAGATGTTACCCATAAACAGGGGCTGCCGGGGGTGCGGGGTGGCAGCGACAGCCTCACGTGCCTTTCTTCAAAAGCAGCGTGAAGATTTTTAAACTATTTTGGAGAGCCAAAGTGTGTGTGACATTCATAGGCATGTTCCGTCTCTGGCTTTTAGGAGGAGAAACCTCGTTTCCCAGGCAGTGATGTTTAATGTCTCAGAGGTTACTGCATTTGAAAGGAACCCTTGAATCCAAAAATGCTTTCTACGGAGAAAGCAAGATGTGCTTTTCATGCTGCCTGGGCTGCGTAGGTGTTTCATCTTCAGTATTTGTACTTCAGAGCTGCCTGTCTCCTAGTGCAGGTGGAAAACATATTAATAAAATAGCAATATTGAAGGACAATATATCCGAAGTTCCTGTAAATGTTAAGTTGCTCTATTTGTGTCTGGGCTACATTACTGTCCTCAAATGGAACGTCTCACGGGTTACGCAGCACAGGAGAATTGCAGTCTTCAGGATTTGGCATCTTTCATTTCTTGAGCTCCAGGACAATCACACGTGAATTCTGGAGGTGACTAAAATACCCTCCGTCCGTCATGGAAAAGCTGAACGTTAGTTTTCATCCGTCAAGATCTAATACAATAAAAAGGCACTTTTTTGTTGTTGTTTGTTGCCATAAGGCTGAAAAAAACCAAACCCAAATACAATTCAAATAGCTTGTGTTGAAGGTTTGCGTTGTTTTCCTTTGAAGCCTGAAAACTTGAAAGTTTTCCTTTCAAGTCAGACTTTCTGCTCTAAAATTTCTGTGGAGGGTGACAGGACAGAAAAATCTCAGCGAACAGGAAGGGAAAAGAATGAGAAGAGACAATAAAAGGCATTGTGTTTGAAAATTCACAGTGGTAGTTCTTATGCATAATTGCAGCTCGTGAGGTTGAATTTAGGGGTCTGGATTCTGTTATGGAAATGAAACAAAATTGTTTTCTTCCTGAGTCTTTGCAAAATCGCTGCTTTGAAAATTATCCATCAAAAAAAAAAAAAAGAATAATCGGCGTTTATTCATACCGCCGCTGCTGAGCGCTCGTAGAGATATTTTATTTTGTATTGTAAATATGCTGCAGTCTCCTAATTCATGGCAAATTTTTGGCTGGAGTTTAAAAGGTTTGGATTTACTCTGCCCTGCAGTCAGGCATGCCATTCAAAGCAAAAATTATCATTTGCAAATGAAGACTGAATGGTAACAAGTAGAGACAGTGTCTGAGCCGAGCGTGGTCCCAGAAGTCTTGCATTAAATCCTAAATCAAGGCAGGAAATGCCACGGTGCTGCTATTATCGATACACTCCTAATAAAGATAGCGTTTGCAGTCAGCTTACTGGTCGGTTGTCTCCAGGGATGCTTAAATATTAAATTAAACATTTGGTGACTTTTGTGCAGTGCTTTAGCAATCCCAACAGGTATTTTATTGAGGGATAGCTTTTTAAAACCAGTCGTTTACTAGTAATCAACGACACGAGAGGCAAATTTTTCATAAAAATGAATTTCTGTTGTTTTGCTTGTTTTTTTCTTTCCCGGGGATAGAGTGCCGACTGTGTGTGTACTTCTGCTGCTTTCATGGCTGATGCAGGAAAACCGTCTTTAAGTTTCTCTGTTGCCATCACTGTAATCACTCGCAGAGATTGTGATAAGCACAAAAGTGACTGCTTTTGGGACACATTTCTAATTAGTATATACACCCTAGCCATATATTTGTAGGGAAAACGAGGCCACAGTAGCGATTGGCTGTAGCATATTAAGTGCTTTGCACTTGTATGTGCTCTGGATGGGTTTAAGCGGAGTCCATCCCCTTCGGGGTAGGAGAGACGCGTGGTGATCTCACAAGGTCCTTTCGGCCCCGCTTTCTACTGTCTTTTGAAGTGTGAGATTTGTCAGGAATGCTGGCTTAGCAGCGTGGTATGTTTATTGAAGAAATAGAGGGGGAAACTGCAGTCATTGTTAGTGTGCCAGTTCTGTGAGACAAGTTGCTCTTGATTTGATTTGCTATGGGAAATTGTTGGAAGAAGCCCTGTAGTGGGGTCTTAGCTGGGGCCGCGGAGCATGCCTTTCAGTAGCAGATGAAAACCAAGTTATTTTCTGCGTCAAAGAGGATGACAAGACATTTTTGAGATGCATATAGTATTTTATTTTTTTTTTCCGAGGAGGTCAGAAAAAACTATTTTTAAAAAATCAGAGCCAAGGGTAAATCATCAGTTCTGAAGAATTTTTGTTCAAGAGGAGGTGTAGTGTAAATCTGAGAAGTTTCGGCGTGTGAATACTGCTGGGAGATTGAGTGCTTGTTATGGTATAATGAAATTTTTTCAAATTGTTCTAGCAAGAGGGCCTAAGGGTTTTTTTTTTTCTGCTGTTGCTTGGCAGGCCATTTTCAGGCTGCAAGGTGGCCATATAGCTTCTTTGAGTGATGGAGTTTTATTTAGACTCCCCCTTGTTCGACATTGCCAGGTTGGCAGAACATTACTCATTACTGAGCTGCAATCATTCTCTCTTTTATCCTTTTTGTACAAGTTGAGAAGGTTGTGGAGAGGCTGCCCTGCTCTGTAAGAAGTCTGTGAGCTCCAGTCACTTCGTACTGATGAATATTTTCCTGATGGTGAAGGAACATCAGGTGCACATGGTGATCAGTGCACCTGTAGGACATCATCTTGACTACCGATAGTTTGTAGCCCAGGTTTGAAGAAGAGGAGCTTTATTTCAGCAGAGGTTCTGTTTTCTCTGACTTTGTCATTTAATGATAAGAGCAGTCTAGGGAATGCTTCGTGGGTCTTTGCGTTCAGCTCACCACAACGCTAGACAGCTTTCCAGCTGGCTGAGTGCTTCGTAAAGAGGACTTTCCCTGGAGAGCTTGATACTGGTCTGCCAGATGCTTTGCACAGGGCAAACGTAACGCCATAATCTGAACAGGGAAGGTAAAAAAAAAGTTTTCAAAAATTAGTAGAATAAGATGGGACCGATCCTCTTTTTCACAAAGTGACAGAATCACATGGGGTTGGAAGGGGCCTCTGGAGATCATCTGGTCCAACCCCCTGCCAAAGCAGGGCCACCCAGAGCAGATCCCACAGGAACGTGTCCAGGTGGGGTTTGAATGTCTCCAGAGAAGGAGACTCCACCACCTCCCTGGGCAGCCTCTTCCAGGGCTCTGCCACCCTCACAGGAAAGAAGTTCCTCCTCATGTTGAGGTGGAACTTCTTCTATTCAAGTTTGTGCCCATTTCCTCTTGTCCTGTCCCTGGGCACCACTGAAAAAAGACTGGCCCCATCCTCTTGACACCCTCCATTTTTGAGTTATTAGAAGATAGGAAATAATGGTTGGAATTGCAGTCCGCTAGAAAGCTGTGTGTTCACTGAAATGTGGGTCATAATCGACTCTCTTTTGCTGATGGTATTAAATTTATTTGGGGTCATCAAGGCAAAAGCTGCCTGCAAGGACATGTGGATGGCGTCATGATAAAGAGAAACTAAATAGTAATAGCAATATGGCACATTACATTCAGTGTTGTATGCAAAATAAGGCCTGTGGGCGGGAGCAGGGCCTGGCCTGGAGCAGGTGAAAGCCGAACGATTGCTGTTCCTTATCATCCAGGAGCTGATGATGGCAGATAAAATTATGGCTGGAAAGCTTGAAACCAAATTTCTTTTTCCGCAGACAGTTAAACAAGGCAGTTCTCTTCCATAGGGGATGTTATGTTGGTTAAAAGAATAGATGGATCTGAAAGGTGATGTAGAGCAATTTATGAGGGAGAAGCCCATGAAGAGCTGTTAAGCACCAAGAAGTGTGAAGTCGGGAGCTTGGGCTGCTGAGAGTTGTTCTCACCAGCAAGCGAGACAAAGAGTGAAGGAGAAGGAAAAAGATTAGAGCAAATCACTTCATCACATAACACCTGTCAACCTCTCTGTCTAAAAACTAAGTCACAGTGTCTCAAAACCAAGGAGAAGAAGGGTAATTTTGTTCTCCAGTACTTGGAAGCTCTTTTTGATTTATTTTGGTTTTTACCCCTCGTTGGTTTACTTTCTGAGAAGAAGAAGCTTTCGCATCGCCATAGCTGGTGCTAACAAACCTCTTCCCATCTCCTACGTCTGGTTGTAGCAGGAGAGGAGGAGAGCACAGAAGTACCAATATCAACAGCTGAGAGCTCTGATTTAAACAACGCTAAGTTATTTCTGCTCATCTTCAGCAGCATCTGCAAGTGCAGCACGTGGTATTTTCACCTAGGATGTTACCTTCACTTCCCTGCAGCACACATTCTTTTCTTAATATATGACTTACATGCGCCACAGCATTACCTAATCCAGGATAATTAGAAGAAGATTTTGGAGAAAGGACTTTGAGCTTTGAAAATCTGCAAAATAGTTCCAGCATACTTGCGTCTAAATTCTTCAAAACACTCAAAGACTTGATCTTATGATAGCTAATAACTTTGTTTTCTTTCGTGGGTAGTATGTTCTTTTTCTGTGCGCACTCTAAAAATATCTGAAGCTCTAGGTCTTTAAAAAGTGTTTTTGATGCTTTTGATCTCTTCCAGAATATGTTATTCTTGGTTGGAAGGTCTTGATTAAAGTGCATAAAAATCTTTACCTGTGCAAGGAAAGTTACGTTATTGCAGAGCAGAGACAACAAAAGGACTTCCATGGGATGGAAGTGAGAAGAAAGCGATTAACAAGTCTTGGAAGAACAAAATGTGAGCAGGGTTATTTAATCAGGGCTTTAGAGCGGTAGGAGATGTGGATAGGTAAAGACAACTCGCTGGTGGCACAGACGATGTGTGTCCTGTCACCTAAGCGTGACGGTGAGCAGTGATGAGGGAAGAGCAGGACTCCTCTGCTGCCCTTCATTTTGCAGAGTCTGGAGCTGCAGCACAGCTTCTCTCAACTTGCCCCTACGCTTAATTTCTTATCTGCATAGCTCTTCAGCTAAAGAAAAGATTATAATAATGAAACCTTTTAAAAGACGCTCATTTAATTTTGAAATAGCTGCACATTAGTGCATAGTAGAGCATACAGCGCGAGTAGGAACCTCATCGTGTATACTAATAAAGACTTCAGGTTTATAAGGAAGGAAAAACTCCTTAGGGACTTACCTGAGTAAAACTCAGGTTTTACCCTGAAACATCTTGGACATTCCTCATAGAAGGGAGTCTGTGTCACGCTGTTTGACCCTTCCTCTTCTGCATTACCTCATCGTTTTCTAGTAGCGGTACATGCTGTGGAGGTTGAGAGCCTGCAGCACGTCCCTGCTGCTGAACTGCCTCTCCCTGCCTCTGAAGGAGCCCTCTTCCACAGGCTCACCTAGCAGAAACAGCAGCTTCTTCATTAGAATGAGTAAGACACTAATATTGTTCTCAAGAAGACAAGTGTGCCGACCAGGACAACTGCTCCTCATCCAACAGTGGCAGATGTGGAAGACTCAGTATCTCTGACGCGGTTGTATCCTCCAGCTTGGGAGAAAAATGAGAAATATACGCTGCTGGATCAACAAAAGGCAAGAAATATGCTTCCTCTCTCCGTAAAGTCCTTCCAGATGGTAAGGCTTGATGTGCTGTCCCAGCAACAACTCCTGTGATGGCAGCTACATCAAAGAGCTCATAGGCAGGGAAAGCCAAATAGCATCTCCCCTGTAATGAACTTCAGAATTCAGGAATGATGGAGGGGTCAACAGCAGCCCGTGCATGGAACGGCAGCAGCTTCAGAGCCGGAGAGTAGTCCAACTCAGGGCCACATTAATAACATTTTCCACCATGGCAGAGTCCACACCCCTGCTGCAGAGCACTGATGGCTGCAGTGGGACTCTTCAAACACTTACAGTCACACAGATGATGAAGTGCTGCCTTGGAGTAGGGCCCAGTGGTCTCCAGACATCCATCCCGGGGAAGGTGGCGGGTGTTAAATCCTTATCTTGGAGATGTTTGCACGCAGGATGGGGCAGTGAAGAGCTTGTGGGTGGCAGCAGACACCTCTGGGTCCAGTCCTCCTGCTGGGGAGCTGGGTGTGGGGGCATGGCAGAGTCCCTGAAGTTGGCTTTTAAATCACAGGTGGAATGCTTTTTTCTAAGCACTTAATTTCTTTCTGCAGAAATAATAACTCTTTAAGACCACTCTCTCTTGCTCACTTGCCCTAATGCTACCAACACGAGCCCAGTTCCTGCAGGCATCAAAGGGCCTGAATGTGGCCGTGTTTGGCTCAGACTTTTGTGGCTAGCGTGAACGGATGTCATGAGGAGACCCGAGGGTCTGTTGATCCCTTAGGTAAAGCCATGTTTAGGACATGTGAATTTTGGGGTGTTTTTTTGTATTTCCGTTCCTCTGATGCCTCGCGGTCAATGAAGATGGTCCTCTGCGATTCCGCATCCATGGAAGGGGCCTAGTCCTTGCTGTGGCAGGGCAGAGAAGGAAGCTATTATCTACTGGTATCCTGCAGCATTTTTTTTCAAGACCAAGAAAAATGGGTTAGATACGCTCAGTTCAGGCTGCGTGGTGGAGCTGCATCTCACTTAAGCCAGGTGAGGCCAAGGGCACTGAGGTGGTCAGCTCTTAGCAAAAGGCAAGTAGATGAGAACTGGTGTTTAATCCATGAGTGCCTCCCACTAACAGATACTGGGAGAAGAGGATCTGAGGATGAAGACTGTTGGATCCTCCAAGAGAATGTAGCAAGTGTCATCATGATTACAAAGCAGGTTGACCACCCCATAAGATTTTTACAGGATTCCTGATGAGAAGCCCAAAGATGGACCCTCACAGAGAACTAGCGCACTGGTCGATGGGGAAGGAGAAGCAGCTTGGTGGTCTTTCCGTCTTGCTAAGGGCTTTTGGAGGGATGTGGTCACATCAGTCCCATCTCCTGCACATGTGCAATACTGATCCAGGACTCACGGAGGGATCGTGCGTAACTCAGGCCCCATCGTGCTTCTGTCCCCATTTTGGGACCCCCCAAATTTATGGGGATCTGTGGAGCCCTTGTGGGGCTTTTCCACTGATGCGGGGGCTTTCCCCAGAGTCTGAGACAGTGCTCGTATTGGCAGCAGTACCACACAGAGGTGGCTTTTTGGTATTCTCCAAATCCTTTCTTGGTTTGCTGTGACTTCAAAAGTGTACTCAGGGCAGGTGCTGCCAGAAGCCGTCTGTGATAACAGGCCCAGGACGATTTCCATTGGCTTCAGCACAGCCACGAAAGAGGTGGATCCATCTCATGTGGGGTCACTTGCGTCTCCCCACAGCTCAGTGAGCAGGCTGGTTGCCAGGCGAAACAAACAATCTCTTCCTTTCCTTCTCCTTTGCCGGTGTTGGCCTAAATGCACTCAACACAAAGTAAAATATGAAAAATAGGTGGTGATCCTTCACATGGAGAAATGTTACAACTATCCTATGATGCTTCCAGGCAGCCGAGCTGTCCTGACGTGGGACAGTCCCAACAGTCTGGCTTTTGCAAAGGGTGTGACTGACAAGAAGCAAATAAACTCCACTTTCATCACAAGACGGATGGGGTTGCAGCAGAGGAGACCAGAGCTTCGGCCTAGAAACAACCCCCTGGGAGCCGTCCTTCCCCCTCTGCTCTCCACAGAATCGCCAACATTCGGTTGGCAGTTAAAAAAATGAAGAGGCATTTCATCACATGTCTGCGAGCTGATCTTGTCTTCGTATGGTTGTTGGGAGGAACGTGGCAGAAGCCAACGCTTCTCACTTTCTGTTTAGATTCGGCCTGGATCCCATGTGATAATGGCATGGGGATGTCTGCAGAATGCCTTGCCTTTGGCCTATTTGCACATTTTCAGGGGGAAAGTAAAGAGGATGGTGGTCCCGTCAGATATTTAACATTGAAGTACAAGTCTGTAGTTAGCAGCGAGACGTCTGTTGTTGGCTTTGATGAGACAGGGTTGATCTTATGGTTCCCCAGGGAAGCTGCTGTCAGCGTCACCTTACCATGGCAGTCCTGGGCAGGCATCTTTTAAACATCCACTATTAAACATCCTTCTTTATTGTGTTTTTATTATTTTATGGAATCATTGAATGAGTCCATGAACGTTTTTTTTCATCTGGGATCAGTTTCCTCCAGCAATTCCTCAGTTCCTCAGAAATACTGATACCGTGATGTTGGTTGGAGTATTGGTAGGAGACACCTGCAAATTTACAGTGCTTGAGATGCCGAATTTGCTTCTCTCTTCTGGCACTGACCCTTTAGCATTGCAGAGCTGTTGCACATGGTTATCTCTTGAGGGTTGTTTGGTTGGATGGACGTTTGGTAGCGGTGATGTTACAAGTCGTCGGTGGGGTCCCAGCCCTGATACTGCCAAGATCAGTTCTGCAATTTAATGCGTTTAAATTTAATGCATAAATATGCGTTCAATACGTAGGAATAGCTTCTTTATAAAATGGGGATCTGTTTCCTGCCTGTTGTCGTTGCTTCTGAGTGTGGTTGCTGTGTGTCTCCGTTAGGTCGACAGTGACACAATTTGGAATGAGGTTCACTCGTCTGGTGCCGCTCGCCTGGCCGTGGGCTGTGTCATTGAGCTCGTTTTCAAAGTAGCCACGGGAGAACTGAAGGTTGGTATGAAAATAACACTTGGCTTTGATACAGGCTCTGTGCAGGGCTGGGCTCAGGGCTGTGTTACGCAGGAGGTCCCCTTAGCTTCATTTTAATGGCACCATCTGGCTTTAGTCATAAAAATCTTTGAGGATATCAGCGAGCGAGAAGCAGACTCCTGGTGAATGTTCTTACGCACCGATTAAAAGGAAGAAAGAATCCAGAGCAGCAAGTGAAATCACTGTTCCAGTGTTATCTGCAGATGTTGCTGTTGCCTTCGGCTGGGCCAGCCCATTTGCTATTTCAGTGACCTCACGCAGAATCATTTTATTTTTTTTTCCCCCCTGAATCGAAGGAAATGCGGTACCAACCAGTTTACATAAAATTCATGAGGAATTTTTCCCCCCCCTTCAAAATGAGGGAGAGTATCATCCACTGCTACGGTCTTGTGAGAAAACCATAGAGAACATCTGCGTAGTTCCGCAGCAGAATTAAAGCAACCTCTGCATCCATCTTTGTGCAATACACGCTCTTTTCTGCCTCACTTCTTCCTTTTCTTATTTTTTTGTGTGTGTAGAATGGATTTGCTGTTGTTCGGCCCCCGGGTCACCATGCAGAAGAGAGCACGCCCATGTAAGTATGCGTATGTGCTTTTTCAGCCTTGCTTCAGGGCTCATCTGTTGGGTGTTCGACAGCTGGAAATTAGAAAGGTAGTTTGTTAGGTTGTTATTACACGATTTTTTTGCTTATTGATGCACAAGACAGCATTGTATTCAAAGCTCCCAGTAATTCTCTGGAAGAAAGCAAGATCCTGCTTTGTAGTTTTGGGTGGGTATTTTTTAACAAGAATCAGCATTACACTCATTCTTCGGAAAAGCACCGATGCTTTTATTTGCTTCAGTCTTGTGAATTGTTTTAAATTAAATGTTGATGGTTCATTCGGTGTGAGGAAAGCCAGGGTAGGCAACTAGTAGTAGCAATAGCAAGCACAGCTGTGTCCAGGGGTCACAACACTGAATTAGGAGAGCGTCAGAGTGAGAAGGCTTCACAAAGCAAAGGCTGAAGTTGGGCATCTTGCATGCGTTTCATATCAGAGGGGGTTTGCTGTTGGATTGTTTTCAAATCAGAGTCCCAGCACTCTTTGGTGGGAGAAGGGTGCTTGCTGTTGAGTTCCCCTCAACCCAGCGTTTTGAGGCCTCTCTGAGCATGTCCATGCCCACCCAGATACACTGTGGTGCTCCGGCCCTGGGTCCTTTCCCTTTCTTCCTTCCTTGCTGCATCCTCTCCCCATCTGTTCCTGTCCCCTTCCCTTGCACGCAGTGCTGGAGGTCCCACAGCTGGCACCGAGCCGCATCTCATTGCAGCAGGTTTGGGCAAGTGTGAAACGTTCCCCATTTCATGGAATCGTGGGCTTGTTGGAGTTGGAAGGGATCTTCTAGACATCACCTATTCCAACTCCCCTGCCAAAGCAGGGTTGCCCAGAGCACATCACTCAGGAGCATCCAGGCGGGGCTTGAAGGTCTCCAGAGAAGGGGACTCCACACCCTCCCTGGGCAGCCTCTTCCAGGGCTCTGCCACCCTCACCCCAAAGAAGTTCTTCCTCAGATTGCAGTGGAACTTCCCATGTTCCAGCTTGTGCCCGTTGCCCCTCATTCTNCCAGTTGTGGCCTCCCCAGTGCAGAGCAGAGGGGGAGAATGACCTCCCTCCACCTCCTGGCCACACTCTGCCCTACGCAGCCCAGGATCCCATTGGCCTCTTGGCGACACGGGCCCATTGCTGGCTCATGGAGAGTTTGTTATCCACCAGGACTCCCAGATCCTTCTCCTCAGAAGTGCTTTCCAGAAGATCCACCCCTAACCTGTATTGGTGCCTGGGGTTCTTCCTCCCCAGGGGGCTTTCCAGAGAGCTGCTGCATGGCTGGTTTGTGTCTTTCTTTTAACACTTGTGCATTTTCCAGGGAAGAAAGAAGAATGAAAGCAGAAGAAATTTCTTCCTACTGTGTAATATCTAGATGATAGATGCATTGGGAGCAAGGAAACCTATAGTTAACACCTCTCCTTTTCCTCTTCTCTCCCCGCTCTCCTCACTTCCAGGGGTTTCTGCTATTTCAACTCCGTGGCCATCGCAGCCAAGCTGCTCCAGCAAAGGCTGAACGTTAGCAAAATCCTTATAGTGGACTGGGTGAGTAAATGCCAGTTCTTACCCTTCAGGAGAGCAGGTGGAAATTTTTCTGGGTTTCTTTTTCTTGCAAGGGCAACCTTGGCTTTGTAAGTCAGTGAAAAAAAATGTTTCTTGTGGTCTGCAAGCCAAAATTTGGTTTTTTAAACTTTGGGTTTTTTTTTTTTTCATTCAAGTTTTTTAATAAAAGAAAAAATTCGTAAAGGGTACGTAGGTTTCAGAATAAAATTGCAATTAATAAGTAGTTGCTGTTAGAAACGAACTCATAACACATCTCAAGGATGGGTAACTGCAAACCATGCTGGGTTTTGGGGTTTTTTTTCCGGAAGTTTTTGACTTTAACTGTTACGATCCATCCCAGCTCTTTTTTTCAAGGTGTGAGGTCTGCTGATGGAGGGGGACAGGCTGTCTGGTGCAGCTTGGCCACTGGTCCAGATGGTCTGTGTGCTGCCTCTGGGCAGGCAGTCAAAAACGATCTCTAAATTGGGACGGGACAGTGAAATACTCTGCAGACAGCGCAGAGGGGTTGAGAAAGGGCTTGTTGGGGCTTTCGCTGTGGCTATGTATAGATTTTAAAATGTGGCTGATAATTATGGTTTTTTAAATAGATTTTAAAATGTATTTATGTGTCTGTAAAGGCATTTGAGTCGCTGGGTATCGGTCAAGAGTTTTTACCACAAATCTGCCATGGGCTAGACCCGCAGGTTAAAATGGATGTATTTTTCTTCTTGAGCTACTGGATGGACATCCTTTTTCCTCACTTACCACTAACTTTTTTTGATGTCAGGAAGGGCGTTTTGAAAACCCATCCTGTTAGAGACTACGTTTCTGCACCAAGTAGCAATGCAATAGGGGATCCGGGTAATGGGTCTGTGTCGTTTAACCTTGTTGGGTCCAACACAACTTTGCTGGCCACTTGTATCGCCCCGCAGACCAATTGAAGATGCGAATTTGGGGTAACTGATGTAGTCTCTCCATCCCCCAAGATTGGGTGTGAATCCAGTTCTCTCCAAGTATAAGTTGCTCCTGTCCTCAGTTTTGGTATCCGCTTGAGATTGTGTTTACCCCCGTTTATCCCACGTGTTAAACAAGGAGTGTAGCCCGAAGCCAGCTGTGTAAAGCAGGTTACTCTCATTTGTGATAAACTGCTTCAGCTAGATCAGAGAAGCGCAGAAAATGAAGCACAACAGCAGAGAAAAACCCTCCAAATCCCAAGTTGATGGCTTTAATCTGCAATTTGACTAAGGTACTAACCTCCCTCATATAATGTAATCTCTGCCCCTGAAGGATGTTCACCATGGGAATGGTACTCAGCAAGCTTTCTACAATGATCCTAATGTTCTTTATATTTCACTACATCGCTATGATGATGGGAACTTCTTTCCAGGCAGTGGTGCTCCCGACGAGGTAAGAGCATGGATCAGCATAGCATCCGTCTGTGTCTGATAGAACCTGCCTGGGGCTGTGATTCAGGTGCCCCCCAAAATCTTGGGGAGCCTCCTCCGGGGAAGGCTTGGAGAGAAGCTCCTGCCACTGTTCCCACGCTTGTGTTTGTTAGCGCCCTTTGGGAAGGCATGGCTTGGGTTTGTGCGTTTGGTGCCCTTCTCGTCCAAGTCCTAACAGCTGTGGGAGTTGTGTCCTGCCCCACAACCTGGCGGGAAAGCGCGCGCCTTGGCTAACGAGGAGAAAGTGAGTCAGTGCAATTTGGCTGTCCAGCCCTTATGGGACAACTTGTTCCAGAAGAGCCCTTGGCCAGTTGTCACAGCACTTCGTGTGCTTTTCAGGATTTCCCCCTTAGAAGCGTAAGTTGTTTCTTAGGTGCAGGAGGAGCAGGTTGTCCCTGGCTATGCCACCAGTACTCAGGTTTCCTGGCACAGCCTTGGGGCCTGTCCATCCCCTGCTTCTCCTGGCCCTGCCGAGGCATCGCTCACAGCCACTGTTGCGTTCACATCGTGCAGCCCGGGCGGTGGGATTTGAGCACCAGTCACTGACACTGCTGGACCAAATCCACCGGTTCCTGGTGGTGTCCTCAGAGCCTGCAGCAGAAGGGCTGGGCCAATGAAGGTGGGAGACCTTTCTCCCTAAACCCTGGGTGGATGCTCCTACATCCATCACTTCCTTCCCTTCCCTCTAGGTTGGCAGGAAATATTGTCCTTCCAGGGTGATTTATCAAAGGGAAATGATATTAAATGCTTAGTTTTGTGTACTCCGAAGCACTCCAGACTACATCTGAAAACTCCTAGAGTTCTTACCCTGTCAATTTTACATTTTCCCGTTCATCAAACATCGATATTGCCGTTTCGATTTCTGAAGAAACTTGAACGGAACGTGATGCTGCTTCATTGCCCTGTTCATGCTCTACTGTTGTAATGAACAAACAGCAGGCAGCAGCCTTAATTTCTGCTTCAGGGTACACAAAGGTCTCAGACCTACTTTTTTTCTGACCTTTCAATGAGCCAGTAATCTAGTATTGTAAGGAAATACTGGACTATACTGTCCAGTCCATATTTACCATCGATAGTAATTTTCACATGTATCATCCCAGAACGAATGACACAAAGAATACAAAACAAATTCAATTAAAGCCATAGATGGATTAATAACCCGTTGTGGGTGGATGAATCACCGTGTTTTTCCACCAGCAGTATTTGCACCGGTACAAGGAAGAAAGTGCAAAAAAAAAAAGAAAAAGCCCTGCGGATTTATCTAGCCTGAATTATCTGGCTTTGTATTGTATAGCCCGTTAATTTGCAGTTTGGTTTGTTTTTTTTCATACGCAGAGGCCAAAAAAACCCACAAAAAATGAACTTTGTGTGTAGGAGCTCAGAGCCCTGCGCGGAGCTGCCAGCCCCCAGTGGCAGCAGATACTGCCCAGCTCCCTTGCGGTCCCCAGGGACCCACAGCCCCTGCTTACAGCCACCGCGCTCAGGCGGCTGCAGGGTCCCTGCTGGACGGAAGGGACAGCCTTTCAGGTTTTTATTCTGGATGGGGAAAACACGGCCCTGCTCCTGAGCAAATGAATTACTAGAAACCCCTGGTTTATTTTTCAGTTTTGCCCCTTTCTCAGGTATTTGCAGTCAGTACGGATGGGAACGTTTGCACTACACAGGAGGATGGGGATGTACTTACATTTACCACCCTCGTGTCCCTCAGGCAGCGAAAACCTCCTCTCTGTGAATCATATTTTTCCCCAGCAGAGGGGGAGCTTGCTCTGATGAAAATTGTGGGTTTCTTCCCCCCGTTGCAACTGTAATAGAACAGAAAATATGCTTCTGAATAAAGCTGAAAACAAAGTAAGGAAAGGCATTGCACGTAACACGCTCTCCTGCAAAAGGGGATGAGGATCCAGTTGATGATGAGGTGTTTTTTGGGTGAGCAGCAGTCAAATACCACTGGTCCACAGCTCCCATAAAGATTAGCCAAGGAGGAGCTTTATTTTCACCCCTGTTTTGAGGACCAGGTCGCTTTAGAGGGGAAAATTAACCTCGCTACCACCAAACTATTGAATCAAAATCCATATTCAACTGGAAGAATATTAAGACAGCAGAGATGTGTTGCCAGAGCTCACTGTTTCCATATGCGTAATTAAGAGTACCATCTCCCTTTTTCAGGTCGGCACAGGAGCAGGAGTTGGTTTCAATGTTAACATGGCCTTTACTGGTGGCCTTGATCCACCAATGGGAGACACAGAATACTTAACTGCTTTCAGGTAATATTGAAGTTTTCCTCTTACAAACGTTTTTTTCATCTAAACTGCATTTCTTTCTCCTCATACAGTCCTCCTTAATCTTGAGCTTCTCTCTTGTGAAGTTTAGAAACACAAGATTTACACCTAGTCACAGTTACTTTTCGCGCACCATAATAAAAGTAAGGCTGAATTAAGTAAATAGAGTATTTCTGGCCATAAGAAGTGTGCCTGTGACATTAGGTGATTGACATACTCACTGCTCAGCGCTGATCGATGCATGAATGTAAAACGTCAGCTGATATGAATAAGCTCTTCTGATTTTGGCTCAAAATGTTTTTTACCTCTTTGGGGTGAGTATCTCTATGGGTTAAACCACCTGGATGGGGAGGGGAACCCAGAAAAACTTTTTAACAAGACCTCATGAGTTGAAACTTGGGAGTGTGGCTCCCCCAAGGCTTGAGACATCGTTACCGGTGTACCTAGCAAAGGGACATACATGGACTTGTTCTGATAAGCTTTAGATTTTGTTGGGATTGACCCAAGATATCAAATATGCCTGTCCCATCCAACTGGAAACGGAAACGACTGAACTGTTGGGTTTGTGCTTTTCCTCCTGGGTTCTGGTTTCCCCTCCGAAGCAGCATATTGTTGTGTTATTAATAAAAATATGACCATTTCTTAAATAAGTGTTACTCATCACTCACTGTCAGAGTGTGAATGAAGGTAAGCAAAGCTGTGGAATTGAGTTAGCGTGTTGCTGGGATATCCTCCTTGATGAGCAGCAATAGTAAAGCCAGATATAAACCACTGTGCTGGATTGTACAAGCATGCTCCAAAAAAACTGGCATCATTTGAGTCTCCAAGTGGGGCAGGGGATAAGGACGCTCGTTGACTCACTTGTTCATGTCCTGCTGGTCTCACTGTCCTGCTCACAGAAGGGTGTGATACCTGGGGATCACAGAGAGGTATCTGCAGGGAGTTATTTGGTCTGATCCCTCATATCAGCACCGTCAGAAGAGATGCATGAAGCAAAACACCCGTTAGGTGATCTAGGGTCACGCACCCTTGGGTTGTGGTCTCTCTGAGCCGTGTGTCACGCTGCAGGAGTATGGGTTGAACATCATCTTGCTGCTCTGAGCAGCCAACGGGCAGAATGCCCCAGTCGGGCGATTGTACGTGGTTGGCGTTTTGGGGACTCGCTGCGAGCCTGGAGTGATGCATTTGCCTCCCAGAGCTGCAGAGAGCAGGCAAGGAAGATACTAAAATTACAACAGAATAACAAGATGAAACGAAGGGGGATCTCTGGGTAAAGGAGAACTTGTACGTGATGCAATAGCGGATAGAGGCCAGTGTGAGACCACACTTTCCTTTCTGATACTCTGTCCAGGAGAATGAATATAACTCTCTGACCTGCCAGATATATAGGCTTTATTTTTCTTAGAGGCTGTCCTGTTCCACCCCATACCTCCTCCGTCCGGTTGGTCCATCCTCTCCAAATGGCATCTTTTTTAACAATTATGGGCTGAAGTCGTTTTCTGTCCTCAAAGCAGACTTAGTGCGCTTCTGGCAGCCACTCCGCATAAATTCAGGGAGACACACACTTGCCAAAACATGGGATGCAAACTTCTGGTGACAGGGCGATGGAATATCCCCTTCGTGGACTAGTATTAAATCTGGGAGCATTAGTTTCTGTTCTTCCCCGTGCGCATCTTTGTATTCCGTTATACTGAGCAAAAAGATCTTTTGCTCTTCAGCCTGCCATTAAAAAGCCTTCAAAGAATGTGTACAGTTTAAAATGACATCTAGTCAAATAACTGTCGTTTTTCTCGATGTTTTATTCCTGTTACAGGAAAGCAGCACTTTTCCCCAAAGTGGAAGTCTGCTTATCCCCGCAGTCAACAAGACCGATCTCCTCATTATAAGGAGAACCTGTAGCTCGCAACGGTGACACGCTTGCTATTAAATATTAATTGAGTTTCAAGGCTCCTGGAAAATTGCTCAGTCCGCGCAGTAAGACCTTTGCCAGCCGTTCCTTAATAGGCACTGGTGTCTTTTTGCCCAGAAACTGCAGCTGTTTGGGGAACATATTTTTAGAGCTAGGCAGAGCCCTTATTTTGCCAGGGTTTTGAGAAGCCGAGGGATGTTGTGACTTGTCCTTTTAGGTAGCACCTCCCGTAGTCTGCCCCATGTGCACACCTTCAGTCAATAAGTTAAATGGGAAGCTTTTTTTTAATCTTATGCCAAGTTTGGTCATGATAATACATTATCAAGTGACCTTTTTAAATCCTAAGCAGCTTCTTTGAAAAACATTTTTTTTCCCTCTGAATCTTTTTATTGATTTTAATGTAAAATAACTCTTTGAAGTTTGCAATTTATAGTCCCCGGAGAGTTAGAAAGCGAAGGGAATAGGTCATATATCCTTTTTTTTTTTCCTTCTTTTCTTGAGTTAGCCCCTTGAGACAATGCATGCCTTCAAGGCAGCACCTTGTTATTCCACCCCATCGAATGCCACGTTGCATTTGCTGGGGATCAAACCTAAGATGAAGAAAAGATAAGAAAATTGGCCATAATGAACTCCAGAAGCAGCAGGCATTTTCACCATGAACTTGGAAACTCACAGTGGAGAACTAAGTTTTAATTCAAACCAGTCCAAATGCCAAACTGTGAGGCTTTGAAGTCTGTAGAGGAATCAGTGGAAATCCTTTGAGCTAGGCAAAGATACTGATATACATCTTCTTCTTTTTTTTCTTCTTTTTTCCCTTCTTTTTTTTTTTTTTTTTTTAGGCTTTAACTCTTCATGTGCTTGTCTGCTTTTAGGGAAGAAAGCCCTCTTTCTATGTAAAATGAGCAGAAGGAAAACAAGCGACATGCTTTTTTTTTGTTGTTCTATTTCAGGATTAGTTGGTGTATGGATTTGATAGAAGTGTGCGCTCTAATGAAATAATAGCTGAGATAGTTGTCCTCATAAATTAGTCTTCTGATGAGTGAATAAATAAATCCCAATGAAACCTAGCAGCCCCGCGCTGCAACGCTGGTTTCAGTGGCGTTTTACCCTTTCTGAAGCAAGGACGGTAACTCGCATCAACGATTTCTCTGCTGAGAATCTCTTGTATGAATATTGGCTCCCCCCTGCCCGCAGTGCAGCGTGGAGTTGGAGAGGACAGCCTGACCTCTTCGTCTTTACTCCTGCCGCCGAGCCGTTTCAAAAGTGGGAACAAGAGTTAAAAATGTGGAGAGAGCAGCCTTGCCGTGCACTTGGTTGCTTCTTGTCTTCATAGCCGAGGGCAGAAATCACCATCCCGAGGTTGGGGTGATATCATGATTGCTGTATTTTTTTTTGGGGGGGGGATAAGGGAGCAGAGTGGGGTCGTCCCGGTCGCTAATATGTGCAGAAGGGATTTGGGGAGTTTGCGGGGAGTTTGGCTCTCCTCCACCCCGTCGTCCGGCCGCCCTGCCTGCCCGAGACAGCGTGACATTGTAATTTAGCTGACCGTTTGCTGGGCGAAGGTCCCGCGGCTGAACTCACTGCCAAAGTATGTGGGCAACACAGATCTCACAGATTAGGCAGAAACGTAATAAGCCCTTAACGTGAAAAATGCAGGGCATATAGTTTTAAAAGTTCTTAACTCATCAGAACGGGACTGGTATTCCTCGCTGTTATTCTGTAGTTATAGAAAAAAAAAAAAACAGTTGTAAAATTCAAGTTTGTTTTATTTGCCAGAGTCTGTTGTTACCTAACTTGTTACACAAACAGAAATCGTGTTTACTTCTATAAATCCTCATGATGTTTTGAAAAGCAGAGTGCGCAAACCCGGCGAAGAGACCCGCAGAAAAAATACAAAGACTCCAGCCAGTTCCTTATAACGGGAGAATAGCAATTACTTAGTGAAATTAAAGTGTATTATCCACAGGAGTTTTCCTCTGAATTTACTGTAAGAAAGTTTTCCTGATGGTTTTAGCAGTTGTGGAGTCTCGTACGATTAATTATTATTTTTTTTTCCTACCCGGACAGAGGTCCCCTCCACAATTATAATTCCATATACAACTTGATTCCCTGTTAGTTTTATTTTTATTTAAAACACCTGAACCAGAAGCAAAAGCCAGGGCTGTGTTTGAAAGCTCCCTCCTCCTGCTTTTCTCGGAAAGCGTTAAATGAGTTCAGGAGCCAGTTGGGGGGAATTTTGTTTTTTCCTTCGATCCATAAACTATTTCAGGAGTAAGAGCTGGGGGGGTGGCGGGGAAAGTTGATGATGTTTTGCCTGGAACGGTGGTTTCTGTATTTTACATTTCATGCTCTCCCAATGCTGATTTTGTCCTCAAACTCCTAATCCCTTTTGACATAGTAAATGACCGTGGAGATGGCTGCTTAGAGAAACAAAGACCAGAGTCTTCAGGAGGCTGATTAGCCTTAGAAGCGGTGGATAATGTTTTGAAATATCTATATAGATACACACATATATATAGTGAGAGAGAGATAGCCAACAGTGGGAAAAAGGGTCTCTGAAAAAATTGCTCAGCCTTGAAAGTTTCAGCAATTTGCTCGCTGCAATTGAGCATTTAAAAAAATCCTCTGTAGGATTGTTTAATCTGCCTGTCATTTATTAGGTGTTTAATTGGTGAATTGGCTAGTAAGAGACTAAAAATTGTTCAGTGTTCTGGAAAAAATTGTTGGGGTTTTTTTTTTCTCCCCCAAATGATTGCAGAACACGATTTTTACTGTTTGCAGCCATCGGTATTGACTAATGCATAGCTGTTCAGCTTAGCTATAATCAGAGTCAAATGAAAGGATCTACTTTTATTTTAAGCAAGCAAAGCAACTCTCTCAAATTTAGGAAATTTAAAGGTAACACTGTATTTTAAACATTTCTACATGGCTTGAATGAATATTCAGTATTATGAACCCTTTCATTCCTTGGTGAATAACTCTACAGCCATCTTAGCCATTAGTTAAAAGACCCAGTTCCAGACAAAACGGCTCACCTTCTTGATAGTAATTTAAATTTTTGGCTTTTTTTATATTATCAGCACCAGGGCGAAGCCGTAGGGTTGTTTGCAGTTTAATTGTTGCTTCCTCTTGGAGACTTAGCTTTACGGTGGTGGATCTGAGCAAAGAGGCTCTCCTCTTCTGTGCGCAAGAAAATTTAAAAACGGAAAGACTGGGTTAGATGTGCCTGAAATAGTGCCCACAGTAAACAAATATTAGAAATACTTTGTTTGAAAGTTGTTCATTTGCTTGTGCCGTAATTATTAGGGTTTTTTTTTAAACACAATTCGAAAGGGAAAAATGAGGGAGGGGCTGCTGAGAGGCAGGAGGACTTTTGCCCTCCTGGGTCAAGTTTTATGGCCAAAGTTATAGCTGCTTATGTACGTGTGAGGAACAAATAGAGGTGGGACTGCACCTCTGGAGTACTGGTGCAATACTGAAATTAGGAACAAAGTCAGAAGAAAGAGCAGCCCAGGAGAGCTTTGGTAGGAATCACAGGTGAAGGAAAGCGTTCCAAGTCTGGATTTGAGAGTGCTTTTCAGTTTGGGTGGGTTTGTGATGGTCAAGGTACCAAAAGCATCATTAGTTTATCTATTCTGACACCCTGTCATCTTGCCCTTCTCCTCTGGCTGCCCCTGAGCACGCACGGCTCCTGGGCATGCAGCGCCCATCCCACGGGTAACAGACTGTCTCTTCTCCTGGCTCCTCATGGACAAGGGAGCCCAGGGACTTGTGACACACGTTCCTTAAAATTCTGAGTACCCAATAAAATGCACTGCGCATACAGAGCACCACTAATAATTGCTCAGAGTTGAAAGTACTTGCTGGGGTAACCAGTTACGCCGGTAAGGTCACCCCATGCCGCACCAGAGAAAACTCTGGACATCCTCAGAATGATGGCTTTGAACTTGTCAAATACCGATTGAATTACTTCAAAGCAGCGACTGCTGCTTTTTCTCTCCTAAAATTTATACAGACAGGGTTCACGTTTAACTCTCAGTGCTGCTTGTGTGTTGGCTGTGCCACTAGAGGGTATCTTTGAACCGCTGTCACTGCGTGTGGACCTTCAGCCAAGCATCACCAGCACCGTCTCAGTGCTCACCGGCTGTCCCTGTTCCTTGCTGCTACTTGCACGTTCCTGGTGCTGTCATGTTTGGACATCAGCAGATGAGCTGTCACGTGGCCAAGAAATCACAGAATCAGAGGATGATAGGGATTGGAAGGGACCTCTGGAGATCATCTAGTCCAACCCCCTGCCAAAGCAGGGCCACCCAGAGCAGGTTGCACAGGAACATGTCCAGGCGGGTTTGGAATGTCTCCAGAGAAGGAGACTCCACCACCTCCCTGGGCAGCCTCTGCCAGGGCTCTGCCACCCTCACAGCAAAGAAGTTCCTCCTCATGTTGAGGTGGAACTTCTTCTATTCAAGTTTGTGCCCATTTCCTCTTGTCCTGTCCCTGGGCACCACTGAAGAAAGACCGGCCCCATCCTCTTGATGCCCTCCCTTTAAGTATTTATAAGCATTGATCAGATCCCCCCTCAGCCTTCTCTTCTCCAGACTAAAAAGACCCAAGTCCCTCAGCCTCTCCTCGTAAGGGAGATGCCCCAGGCCCCTCATCATCTTTGTAGGCCTCTGCTGGACCCTCTCCAGCAGTTCCCTGTCCTTCTTGAACTGGGGAGCCCAGAACTGGATTCATTACAGGTTTGGGGTTGTGTGGGTTGCTCGGTGCTGACAGACCATGCTCACAGCTTGCTTTGCAACCAGCTCATGGTTGAGATCAGTTGAGCACATCAGTTGAGATACTGGCGGCTCCCATGGTATCATAGCTTTGGGGGGGAAAAAAAAAAATTGATTATTTTAGCACTTTTCCTTTGGTTAGAAATAAAAGAGCTCAGCAGTACTTCAAAGCTCAGGAAAAAAACCAAACCCTTCTGCCACGTGCACGTCCTTTGAAACTGCTGCTTTAGTCCTTTGTGAAGGAGGTGGTTTCTGCTTAAAATGTCTGTGGGTTTCACTTCATGGATTTTTGTTGATTGTAACATCACCAGCAAAAATGGAGCTATTTTGTCTTCCTTATGTAATCATCACCCTGAGGACAAAATTTATGCGGCAATCACTTCATTTGAGGAAAAAAAAAATAAAATTTCGGATTTTAGAAGAATTAAAAAAAAAAAAAAAAGATCCTTTTTGCATAGTTTTCTGTGTCTTCGTGCAGACTGGCAGGTGGAAAGATTGTAAGTAGTTGGCAAAAATTTAAAGCTGAAAGGCTTTTTTTTGCCGGGGGGGGACACTCCACAGTGTCTGAGTGCCTTGACCAGACCTGCAACGTGCCGTGTGTCCTTCCCTGCCTGTCTGCTCAGCAGTGGCATCAAGTAGGAAACTGCTTGATGGGTTTGACCAACACTGGAAGTGGATCTTAATGCTCCATTTAAAATAAACTCTACAGAGGGCAAAACGGGATGAGCTCTGATGGGTGTTGGGGCTAGTGCAGGTTGCTGGAACTAGCAGGTGTCTTGTGGCTCTTTAATGTCGTTGTAGCGAGGGGTGAATTTTTATGGGTGTCTTGATAGCACTTGAGCAATTTCAGCACTAAACAGACCTTTTGTGGCTCTTTGTGTCCAGTTTTGGGCACCTCAGTCCAAGAGAGATATCGAGGTGCTGGAGCAGGTGCAGAGGAGGGCAACGAAGCTGGTGAAGGGCCTGGAGAACAAATCGTATGAAGAGCCATTGAAGGAGCTGAGACTGTTTAGTTTGAGGAAGAGGAGGCTGAGGCGAGACCTCATCACTCTCTACAACTACTTGAGAGGACATTGTAGAGAGGTTGGTGCTGGTCTCTTCTCACAGGTAATTAGCCATAGAACAGGAGGAAATGGCTTCAAGCTGCAACGGGGAAGGTTTAGACTGGGCATTAGGAAAGAATTCTTCCCAGAAAGAGTGGTCGGAGACTGGAACAGGCTGCCCAGGGAGGTGGTTGAGTCCCCATCCCTGAATGTGTTGAAGAGGCGTTTAGATGTGGTGTTGGGGGATATGGTGTAGGGGAGAACTTTGTAGAGTGGGGTTGATGGTTGGACTCCATGATCCCAAGGGTCTTTTCCAACTTGAATGATCCGATGATTCTGTGATTCTCTTTTTTATCACCTAACGCCTATACTCAATAAAAGTGAGGTTCTTGTGTATGCAAAGACATTTACAGGTTCATGCTTCGGTATATGAATATTTTCAGATCATGCTTTAGAAAGTTAACCTTGCCTGTAGCTGTTCCTTGGGTGGGGAAATACTATCATCCTCAGTACCAGCATGGGACAGCATTGGTCAGGTTGCCCTAGGGGTACATCCAAGATTCCGTGAGTACATTAATAATGGATTAAGAACATCATTTTGAAAATATTACTCTATATAGAGGGCCTTGAGATGGAGATTTACAACCCTCTGTGGACCTCCTTGGTTTTTTACCATTTCTTGCAGTTATCAGTGCCCAACTGAAAAATTCAAAACCGCTTTCAAGCCCCTGCACGTGGGTACCCCAGCATGAACTGAAGGCATAAAAAGGCGTTCATCCAAAAGTGCCTGCAAGGAGCTTTCTTAATCAGAAAAGATTGTGGGCGTCTGCATCGTGTTTATTAAGAAGTTCCGTTGCTTTGACTTTTTTTTTTTCCCTTGCTGTAATTTCAGTTCTGCCATGTTTGTGCTGGAGCTGTTAGTCGGAGAATCAATTACTTGCCGTCTGCTCAACTTTCCAGTTTTGCTTAGTTGGCATCTTGACGTGGGAAATGGGGTGTTTGCAACCTTGTGTGGGTTTTGAACAGAAATTGAGTAGATTGAAAAGAAACAAAAAAGAGGGAAAAGGCCTTTTGCTGAGGAGCCACAGACACAGACCTCTTGTTTCATTGAAATACCAGCCTTAACAGGCAGCCGTTTGTGGATGCTGAGCAATTCAGTCCATTTTGTAGCGAACAAAATGTCAGAGGATGGGGAACCAGAATTTGGAGAGGTGTATTTGGGAGGGATATTTGCATATTAGAGCTTTTCGCCCTGTGCGGCATCCCTAGCCTTTCATTATGGTAAATGAGAAGCGCCGCAGGGAAGAAATAAATAGCTTTGCAGGTGCTGCAAAGGCAAAAGGAGGTGTTTCGGAGGAAAACATGGATACAAGTGCCACGAACCAAGGCTGCCATCGGGCAGGTTTCCCAGGTAGTTTTGCAACCTACGCCAGATGCCCTGTTCTTTTCTCCTTATCCCCTTGTGCCCTGTATGTAAAGCAAGATAGGATCACAAATGGGAAACACAACGTTGACGACTTATTTCCCTGGGCAAACGGTGAGGCTGTTGATGGAGGAAATAAGAGACCGCGCTGAAAAAACTAACATGAGGTTGACCAAGCCAGTCAAACTTGTAAGAAAACAGGAGAAGGGCTTCATAATAGTACAAGGTTTTTATAACGGGTTTGTTGGAGATGGTTTAAGTGTTCCTGCAGTTGTTCAAGAGCCAAAGTCATGTGTCTGCCATTGTTAAATTTTTGTTGCAGGACGGTAGTAATGCCCATCGCCAATGAATTTGCCCCAGATGTTGTGCTGGTGTCATCTGGTTTCGATGCAGTGGAAGGCCATCCCACACCTCTTGGAGGATATAACCTATCAGCAAAATGTAAGTTGTGCGTTTACAAGAGCCAAGATCCGAAACTGGTGTAAATTGCTGCTGCCCTAGGGACTAAAGTACAATATTTGCAGGTTTTACATTTTGGGCTCTATCTTCAGATCATTCATTTCCATGGAAAACTTCTCCGTGTTTTTCTTTGAATTTTCATCTGTTTTGTCACTGTACCATATATATTTTGGTCTCACGGTAGCCTTCATTTTCTTTCAAGTGGCGTCGCGTATTTCTATTTCAGGTGCAAATAAATTATGTAAGGAAGTTATCAATTCATTTGTAGTGACATTTCGGCAGAAGACAGCTGCTGAATTAGAGAGTTGTGCTTGTCTGAATGCAAAATTGCAGAAGGAGGCAATGCCAGATGTGCACAGTGTACCTTGCTCTGAATGCTAGTAGAAGCCCATCGCTTCCTCCAGGACACCTTATTAAAAATTCAAGCTCGATGTTTTTGTTCTTCGTTTTTGAAGTAATTATACGGCCCTCCTTTTTGCTTTGGGCGCCTGATGTTTGGCATTGCACGGGAGATGCACTGAAATCCCTTCCCCTCCCCTTGGTTATGCTGGGTTTATCTGGCACCGGTTCATTCAGGTCAATCAAGAAGACAGTTTTTCTTGCAAAAGGATTTTATTATTATTTTTTAAGAGCGTGTTTCAGGCAGGAAACTCATTCTCTGCAGTGAACTTCAGAGCCTTGTAAGGTAGCTGGACCTATAAACTTTATATAATAATAAAGTGAAATAGATTTACAAGAGACAAGTTATTTAAGATGTCCAGAAACACTTTGTAATGAGAAAGTCTTGTTTACCTGCTTGTTGAATTTCCCATGTTCTGCCGCTCTCATGAAACAGTTACAGGCTCAGCCGTGAATCTTTTTATCTTGCTGTTAATTTGTCGATTTGCAAAGGCGCTTGGGAGGGGGGTGGAGAGTAAAAATACCCTGGATTTTCTTTGGGTTTTTATTTTTTTTTTTCAGAGGGGGAAGGTTGCTTTGAGGACGCGTGGTTTTTTTTTTTAAATCCTCGCAACTTGGTTCTGTTTTGTTTAAAGGGCAGAAATGTATTGTGTGTCATATGATCAAAGTCCTGGGTGCCCCAGGAATTTTTATAGCACATTATATACAGGAAGAAACGTTTGTTAAGAACTAGATGTCAAATATCTCTGGGGCACTCCGATGCTGCTATCACAACTGAAAGCACCGGCAGCAATTTTACTGATTTCCCCTTTTCCTCCTCCCTTCCCCCCCCGTGCCTCCCCCATGGCTGCTCTGACTTTGCATCTTCCGAAGCAGGGCGAAAAGCCGCCTCCTTCCACCCCGTTTCCTTCCTTCCAAAGGAGATATTTGCTGCTGTGTTTGTTTTAGGGGTGGCAGTGCCTCTCACCTGGGGTAAACTCCAGCGAAGCGCTGGTGGGGGAGATGGGGTCCCATCCCGCGGCGCACAGGGCTGAGCCGGGCTGGAGGGGAGCCGTGGCTGGAATTCTGCAACGAGCGCATTAAAATCCAACCTGGCTTATATTATGCGTTGAGTCCTTTCAGATCCCTTGTGGTTTTTTAATGTGATGTAATTCCTTTCTATAATTCTTTGATCCTTTGCCAGGAGCCTGATTCCAGCGGCAACCTTTGCCCTTCTCCTGCATTTCCTCTTTTCCCTCGTTACAGGCTTCGGGTACCTGACGAAGCAGCTGATGGGCCTGGCCGGGGGTCGCATTGTCCTAGCTCTGGAAGGGGGCCACGACCTGACTGCCATCTGCGATGCCTCGGAAGCCTGCGTTTCCGCTTTGCTGGGAAACGAGGTAACGGAGACAGGCGAAACCAGGGGCTGCAATCTCCACCTTCCTTCAATTTGGGCTTCTCATCCTCCCAAACAGTCAATCCACCAAATTTTTAACATTGAATTGGGTCCTTTTGACACATGAGTGCATGCTTTATTTGTTTGAAAACTACCAGTGTTTAGCAACCTGTATTATAAGGATTGAATTTGGTTTTATTCTTTATCCAAATACTTTGCTTTATGCTCCTTGGAAAATAATTTCCTCGTTTAGTTTCTTTCTGAAGTCATTGTCCAAGCCTTCCTGTCTCTTTGCAGACCCCTCTCTCTAGTACTGCAGCCTGTACCTGTTTCGTTGGGCTTGTCACTGTTTTCAACTGTATTCTTCCCTTGATGTTGTATTTTCAGCACATTGGTGTGTTGGAGAAACCTCAGCTGTGTTACAGAAGTTGGCCGGAAAGGCTGGCACGTGTGGTTGCCAGATAGGAGCAAGAGAGAGAAATACACCAGGGAAGTCTAGGTTTTGGGTTCTGGAGAGGTCAGGGTGTTTTCCTACGGAGGAAACCTTAGATACTTTTGCTTTTCTGCCTTTCACACGCACACTTTTGGTGTCAGTGGCGTTAAGGAAGAAATTATTCAGATTCCTTGTGGCCATTCCTCCTTGATGCAGCCTGGCTATCAGCATCTCCTCTAGCTGGCGCCAAGGAAGCAGCTCATGCCTACGTTTCTTCCAATGTGGTTGATAATTAAACAGTTCAGAGTGGTGGCATTTGACATGTCTTTGAGCTCAGGGAATTCACAGTCGAGTACTGCAGAATTATGGCAACAAGGAAATACAGAAGTCAGTTATCAGCAGCGAAATCCCAGACTGGGGCTCCTGGTGCATCTGCTATGTCCGTACTGCACTTCTGTTCAGGAAGAATTTTTCTGTATAATTTGTGGGGTTTTGAGTATGAGTAACTGGTTAGTTTGAGTCAAACCTCCCTTCTGGTTCATTGGTCTGGTTTTTTTTTTCATTGGTGTGTGTGTGGTGCTTGGTGACACGGTTCAGTGGTGGACTTGGCAGTGCTAGGTCAACGATTGGACTTGATCGCCTTAAATGTCCTTTCCAACCTGACTGACTCTACTTTTTTGGACACCTGTTCTCCACATAAAATCCAAATGGTTGAGTCTTGGACGGGCACGACAGACTGCAAAAGTGCCTTGCATCCATTTTCCACCTTGCTCAGAGAAGCAGGTCTTTGCTCAGCCTGCAGCACCAGACACCATCCCCGCTCAGTATCTGCTGTGGGTGTCCTGGAATAGCAGGGGCTCTGGAGCTGTTCAGAACAATCATTGAGGGTACTCATCGATAGCATGAGTTAAAACAGCAGCACTTAGGCTAGATATAGCTAAAAATTTCAGCCTTGAGGGAAAGCAACCACACCAATTTGAAGCTGGGGGTGACTGTGAATTGGGCAGCATTAATGACTTGGCTAGCGTGTTTGAATATTTTTAGGCTGCCTCCTTAATTAAGAGATTGCCCTCAGTACCTTGTGGAAACAAGCATATCTCAAAAGGACACGAGGAACCTGCTGAGATGACCTCTAATCTAGCAGATGTCTGAAGGAAGTTGTCTCTATTACAAGGAGGAAAATCCGTCTACCTGTCAGATGGTGAAGGAAGGACGTTCCTTCTAAAGCTTTCACCTGCCTTGGAGAGCACAACCAGCGTCTCTCATCACCACCCTTTGCTGAAGAACCCCTTGGTGCAGGAGCTGAGGGAGGACATGTGGTCATCATCTAAAGGTGGAGCCCAAAGACAGGAGAAGCCCAGCAGTGTTTCAGCTCTGGGTTTGCCTCCGGTGGTAGCCGACTTCTGGGGGTGGTGGTGAGCGACCATGAGCAGACTCTGCTCCGCCTCACAGCTGCGGTTCAGTGACTATCAGCCTTTCTCAGGTCTGGAACTCTGGAAGAGGAAGTTTGGGTCTGCGTGGAGGTGCAGGTCAGCCATGATTGACTGCCAGCCTTTCGGCGAAGCGCTCTGTCTTGCAGTATTCACCCTCCACGCAAAGGACAACAGTGCCTGGGTTAACCTCACTAACCAGTCCGAGAGGCGAAACGCCTGGGATTCATCAAAAGCATCTGCTTCAGTCATCCAGCATCCCATCTCCAAGCATCCAGAGAGCATCTGCTCCTTGTGCTTGGCCAGGCAGTTCCGTGGGTTAACTGATCCAGCATGCCAGCCTGTCCTCAACCCTCGGGACAGCCGAAATCTCAGGAGCCGGCTGTTACATCAGCACGGAAGCAGTGGAGTTTTTATTGCAGCACCTATCTCTCTTAGGCTGACAGCTGACGGCACTGTTGTCACCACAGGCTGTTCCTCTGGCTCCGTCCACGTTTGGGTGCAGTTGGCTATAGCGCAGGATGCGCTTTGAAGGGGAGACAGAGGAAATGACGCGGGAAGGATGTCATCCCTCCTGCTGAACGTGCTCCCACGATGCAGGCGGGGGGACCACAATGTGGCGTGAGGATCTGCGTGCAATAAATACGCCCTTAATCCAAGCCACAAATGTGTTTGGAAGCGTGAGGCTTTGGGGAGGACTCAGCACTCACGATAGCTTGGATAGTTGTCGAGACTGCCTGCGTGGTTTCATTTAGCAGAGAGTGAATATTGATACTTAAAAGTAAAAAAAACCAACATTTCTTTTTTAAAAACACTGAATCAGGACAGCTATAAGGCGCTTTAAAATACTTAAAGATGGACCTGTTCTCACTTTCCCTAGGTGGGCTGTAAGACTGCGCCAGATACCATGATAAAGTTCTCCGACTGGCACATCAAAAAGCAGGAAACACTAGTTTTATCAAGGTCTTTTATAAAAATCTTTTTAAAGCAAGGAAGTCAGAGGGAAACTGCCGTTGCCTTGTCCCACGGCCCTTTGATGAGGTTTGATATACAGCGTGTCAGACAATTTTGCATGTGTGCAGATGGACAGGCAGCTGCGGGGCTGGGAGGCTGCGGGGAGGTTCGCTCGCTGAAGAGCGGTGCCGGAGTTACGCAGGGAAACGGTAGGAAATGAGGGGAAAACGGTGCCAGTCCCCAAAACGTCTGCCTTCACTGGCAGAGATTGAAACTCCTGCTTCGGAAAAAGCATTACGCGAAGGCAAGAGCCAGCTTATTCCCAACTGTCCAGGAAATTAAAACAGAGCTTTAGCTTTAGAGCAGATTATTTTAATGTGAAATGAGTTGCTACCAGGTGAGGTTGGCTTAAAACCAACGCACAGTTATTAGTTTGTTGTCAGGTTTTTTTGCCAAAGAGCCAGCGAAGACCCTCGTATACATTCGTGTGGCCCCTGCCGTCCTTTGGAAACAGCAGCAGCAGCACAGTGATAGGATTTCCTGCTCAGGAAAGCAGAGGGATCTGCAGCACAGATCTCCCAATTTATTTAAAAAAAAAAAAAAATTAAAAAAAAATGGCAAAATTATAAAAAGGTCTTCCAAGGGAAGGAGGTGGCGTTATTTCCTTTCAAGAGATAACACCGTACAGAACATTGGTTTCCTCTGGCACAGCAGGGGCCTCTGCATGGTGGGTAAGGATGTCCCAGCAGAGCAGCTCTGCTTGGCTCACGTACGTGGCCAACATCTTGGATTTGACTCACATGAGCTCAAGGCATCTCACAGCCACCTAAATACTCATGAAAAAACATTCAGCAGGGCTGATGATCTCCAAGCTCATTTCTCTCTTTCTCTCTTTCCTACCCTCCTCGGTTCTCCACAAGGAACGTGAATTCATCACAGACCTCCAAGGTGGGGGAGGTCTGCGATGTAACAAGAAGTTGCAGTTAAACTTTGCTGTAGATTTTTTTTTAACTATTAAACTGTGGCTGCTTCTTTACTGGGGAGTATCCCTGGATGGGCCTTGACCACTATTTTCAGACAGAAGGAACATCTCTTGGTTTGGATACCCCACCTTGGAGGTCTGTGATGAATTCACGTTCCTTGCAGAGAACCAAGGAGGGTAGGAAAGAGAGAAAGAAATGAGCTTGGAGATCATCAGCCCTGCTGAATGTTTTTTCATGAGTATTTAGGTGGCTGTGAGATGCCTTGAGCTCATGTGAGTCAAATCCAAGATGTTGGCCACGTACGTGAGCCAAGCAGAGCTGCTCTGCTGGGACATCCTTACCTACCATGCAGAGGCCCCTGCTGTGCCAGAGGAAACCAATATTCTGTACGGTGTTATCTCTTGAAAGGAAATAACGCCACCTCCTTCCCTTGGAAGACCTTTTTATAATTTTGCCATTTTTTTTTAATTTTTTTTTTTTTTTAAATAAATTGGGAGATCTGTGCTGCAGATCCCTCTGCTTTCCTGAGCAGGAAATCCTATCACTGTGCTGCTGCTGCTGTTTCCAAAGGACGGCAGGGGCCACACGAATGTATACGAGGGTCTTCGCTGGTTCTTCGGAAAAAAAGAAATGACAGACTAATAACTGTGTGTTGGTTTTAAGCCCAAGTTTTTTGCCCAGTGGGAATCAAAGCAAGCATCTTACACACAACAAAAGGTTTAGTAACTCCATGAAGAGCAAGGGGACAGTTTTAGCTTTTCAGAGGACAGTCGTCTCAAGGTGAGAGAAGTAGCCCAGTTGAAGAAGGTGTTCTCCTTTTCTTGGGTTTATTTTTTAAAGGAAAGCAAATAAAAGCTAAACCAACCCTTCCAGTGGTGCTGTAGGTGGCCTTCCTCTGGGAGAGGACATGCGTGCTCCTGCTGCAGAACAGATTTTGATGGGGATGTGACCCCTGTGGTCTTGTTGAAGGAGAGCGTTCAAGGCTTGTGGTCTTTACTGATGTTTTCTGTTATCAGAAGAGCCCTGGCTTGCTGCTCCGAGGCACCCACCTCCTGAACAAGCAGGGTTAAAAAAAAAAAACAAAACCAAACACAAGGAAGGATGCTGTTTTCAGGGTGTTGATGTAATTTCTCTTTTTTGTACTGGGCGAAAGCTGCCAGGGCTGGGAAGGATGCAGACAGAGGGCCAGAGGTGAGAGGAAAATATCTCCTGGAAAATATCTCCTAGAAAATAGGGGGAGACACCATCAAGCAAGGAGAGAGCATTTCTCTTGCTTTCCTCATTCTCTCATTCTCATACCCCTGCCCTGACTGCTGAGTGAAATGGGACAAGCGATGTCCTTCATTGCTGAAGGGAGATCTGGAGTTAGAGTTTGAGGGTGGCAGAGCCCTGGCAGAGGCTGCCCAAGGAGGTGGTGGACTCTCCTTCTTGGGAGACATTCAAACCCGCCAGGACACGTTCCTGTGCAACCTGCCCTGGGTGGACCTGTTTTGGCAGGGGGGTTGGACTGGATGATCTCCAGAGGTCCCTTCCAACCCCTTATCGTTCTGTCATTCATGTGAGTTGTTGTTGGTTGGTCACCAGAGGTGCATCTGTCTGTGCCAATGCAAAGGTGACCGGGATCCCCTGGCACCTTTGGAACCTCCTGACTGCAAACCAAAAGGGCAACTCTCTCCAGGTGGTAGGAGAAAACAAGCAACATGTGCACCTAGTTTGGCCATTAGCTTTCTATATAGCAAGTCTCAGGTCTGCAGAAGCTTCTTGCTCTTGAGCACTATTACTTTAGGAGTGATTTTATTTCTTTATTTAAAAGAACTGTACTGATGAAAGCATGGTCCTATGCTACTGCTGTGAGCCAGCACCGCTGGGTCGGCAGAGATGTGTGCTCCCTGACTGATACCGCTGGGATGGCCGAGACCTCCAACAGAGACGTAGCTCTGGTGGCAAAACCACCTCCTTGCCTGGAATTGCTGATTTCACACCCACGGGCTGGAGCAATCGGTCCTGGCAGCAGCGTGGGTTCGCTGGGTGGTGGGAACCGCATCCAAACCAGCACTTGGTCCTTACAGCCCTCCAAGGCAACTCCATCAGCATCGTGCTGCCCCCGTGGGTTTCTGTACAGGCTTTTACAGGGAGATCCACGCCGCAGGGCTTTGCTGCAGTGAAACTGGAGATGGACTTACAGGAATAACTGGAGAAGGATTCCAAGAAGCTTCTTTAGAATGGCTTTTCCGAATTCATTTCTCTCTAGCAAAATGAAGATACTCTTATTGTCCCATGTTCCTTCTTACATAAATTGTTATCAGTGGTTTCATTTAATTTTTTTTTCAACAGTAGCAAAGGCAGCACTGCTTTTTTGAGAGTGGGACGTATGTTAGAGCAAAACAGAAATGATCTACGTGCCATTTTCATGTATAGCATAAAAGCAGCCAAGCCCGGAGGGATACCTGCCTGTTACGTGCATTTACACTGAACATTTTCAGGAGGCTTTCCGTGCCATCTTTCGGCTTGAAGTCTCCGTACCAGCAGCATGTTCTTGCTGTCACCTTGTTCCTGAAAGAGCAGACGAAAGAAGCCAGCATCAAAGAGCCTAAATTTTAATGCACAGTTATGAGCCTTACCAGTGACTTCAAGGCAATTTTTTTTAAAAGATTAGCATATAGATCTACTGCCACTGTGCCCAGCAAGACCAGCCCAGCGGCCGGTAAGAGGCATCGACGGCGACTGAAGTGACTCATGCTGAGTGGGGCTTTAAAGCAGTGTTTTGCTGTTTCCCTGCACCAAAATTAGGCTATTTACTCTTAGGGTACAGATTTTTTCAGTTAAGAGTTAATAAATACGCTGGATTAGGTACTTAAAAGAATTAAAAAGCTACCCCTTTTATTTCTTAAGAGGAAAACCAGAAATGTGGCCATTACTTTGTTCTTAAGTCCCTTTTATCTGCACGTTGCTTTGTTTTAATGGTGAAAACTTTGCAAAAAGGTGGATCCAAGCAATAGTTCATAAAGATCCACTGTAAAAGCACCCTTCTTTTTGTGGTCCATGTAATCGTGTCTCTTCGTAGTCTCCACCAGTGGCTGCAGGCAGCCCCTGTGCCCCAGCTGGGGCTGCAGCATTTTGCGTGTAGAGGAGCATCAGGCTGGAACAGCACTTCGAAAGTTTGTATATTTTGGATATTTAGCTAAAGGTGGCTAATAGGAATCGGGGGAGGGGTGTGGAGGCTTGACACAACAGAACCACTCGCTGAATCGCGCTTAATGCCCGGCCTATAACTTGAGATAAAATTTCTTCAGCGTTCCTCTCTCTTCTTCCAGCTCGACCCTCTTCCAGAAAAGGTTTTCCAGCAGAGAGCAAATGCTAACGCGGTGCATTCGATGGAGAAAGTCATCGAGATACACAGTGAGTATAGCCCCATTCAACCAGCCTGATTCCCTCTTGGGTTGTCCCGGGGGACGCCCCGTTTGACTTCTCCATCATCCTCTCGCGCTGTGCTGGTCTGCGGGTGGTCGCTGCACCGCGGCCTGGGTTGGTGCAGCCACAAGCTGGTCTCGCTGTGCGTGCCGTAGTGTATCGAGCCACGGGTGGGCAATGGTCCGTGCAGGGAAATGCTTTGGCACTTGAGGAAGAGTTAGTATTAAAACCTCTAAAATCTCTGCAACGGGCAGGCTGTCCTGGTCCTGCCCTTCAGCGTGTGCCCTCATCTCTTCCAAAGCAATTCAAGTCTCTCCAGTTAACATAAACCGTGTTGGGGCATCTGTGAATTAAGGTGGAAAGTTAAAGAGGTGAAGTTGCTAATACCGTACGTTTATATAGCTGGGGGCGGGGGCATAAAATCATCGTGGTTGAAGCTTTTCTGGGGACATTCTTGGGGAATGGAGTGAAAGAGCCTGAGTAACATGGAAATCCCACGGCTGGGTCCTGACATCTTCCTGCTTCAAATGTTTGTGGTCTAAAACTGGAGCGGGCTAGTCTCCATTTTCTAAGGCAAAAATGGACCTTAAAAGATGCCAAAGCTTCCCCGTCCCCCCGAAAAATGCCCAGTGGCTTTAGAAATGTGAATTCCCTTTCCAGAAGCTGCTCTGCAGAGTGAATGCTCAGCACTGATGGAACATCTCTGCAGCGCTTTGAGCCAGGCAGTGGTATTTTGATTTTGTCATATAATGAGCGGAGTCAATTAAAAGGGGTTTTGAGTAAGACCCTCAGATCTCCTCCCCGACACAGAAGAAGCAATAGGTCCCTCCTCCCCATCTGTTGGCCTCACCGCACAGGTTCTTCCTTTCAGGCTTCTTGCTGTGATTTCTTGTGTGTGTGTGTCCTGCTTGTGGGCCAAGGGGACATCCTTTATCCACTCCCTCTGAAACATTCTTTTTTGCTCTTTTCACTGAAAAAGGATGCTTAACATGGCGAACTGCGGACAAAAAATAAATGCAACTTAGACTGTTTTCCTTAGTGTTAGATGATTTGCCCACAAAAGCGTAGGAAGAACGTGGCAGTTAGGAACTGAATGCAGGTGTGCGGTCCAAATCTGGAGAGCATCCCTCCCACTCATGTATTTTTCTTTAGGTCTAGAGGGTTCCAGAGGGTTTTGAAGTGAAAAAACGAAATGTCATGATTTTTTGAGCACCTAAGTGCCCCCTTTAATCAAGGCAGAGGGATGTTGTACACCTCTGTGCAGCTTGGATCCCCACCTCTGCCACCCGTTGTTCCTTTGTCCTTTTGAAAAGCCGGTTTCTACCTCCAGCTCGTCTTCCCTAGCCAAACTTGACAGCCCTTCAGCCCTGGTTTGACGTCCTGCATGTCCTAAAGGGATGCAAAGGTGCTCTCCGTACCTTTTGTATGTAAAACCTAGCTCTTCGAGACAGAGCAGCACCATCTTTTAATAGAGTAGCGTGGCATGTAGCCTGCAGGCATCTCTCCAACCTCGCCTTGCAGGCCAGGGCTCCCCTGGCACAGGTGTAGCAAGGGAAATATTTACCAACACAAAGTGCGTGTCAGGCACAGGCTAAAACGAATGTGTGTATGAAAGATGGTAATTTACACGATCAAGCATTCGGTACGTTTTTCAGGGATTATAGCAACTGATGCAAGCACTTAGAAGAGCATCAGACTGTGAGGTTCAGCAGACCTCAATCTCTTGGAAATTCATAGAATCAACGAGTGGTTTGGGTTGGAAGGGACCTTAAAGATCATGGAGTTCCAACCCCCCTGCCCTGGGCAGGGACACCTCCCGCCAGACCAGGTTGCTCAAATTCCATATGTTAATGCCCCATTTACCAAGGAAAAGGTGCCAAGTCACTGCTAGTTGAGATAGAACCATTTAGGGCTTCCTCCACAGCCCCGGGACCTTGAGACGGTCCCTGCAGTGAGAGGGAGCCTGGATCGAGGTTGCATGTCGCATAGGTGTAACGAGTGTTCCCCAGGCAGGTCTCAGCTGTCTGCTGTTGGGCCCGGGAAAGCAGGAGCACGGTGCTGGGACCATTATGGTGCAGGTGCCCTAACTGCCTCTTCTCTCCCCAGGCAAGTATTGGCATTCACTCCAGCGTTACGCCTCCACGGTGGGCTACTCCCTGGTGGAGGCGCAGAAGTGCGAGAACGAGGAGGCCGAGACAGTAACAGCCATGGCATCCCTGTCAGTGGGCGTGAAGCCAGCTGAGAAGAGGTGAGCTCCTTTCCTTCCCATTTATCATCACATCTCGGAGTCTGCCCAGGCAGGACGAACCGTGGTGGGCGGCCTTCTGGCTTAATCCTCTCCTTTTAACCATCGCACCCGCGTCCCCTGCAGCTCCTGCTCTCTGTGGGTTTTCTGAAGACCTCCTGGGCTGCAGGAGAACAGCAGTGCCATGCACTCTGTGCGTGACCTTAGGAAGGTGCACACTGTGCCTGACCCTTCTGCTCCAATTGGAGTTGAACATGGTTTTGGACTGCAAGAAGAAATTGATTTTGCTGCAGAAAATGTTAACATTGCACAAGTGGAAACACATTATCTAGAATCATAGAATCACAGAATGATATGGGGTTGGAAGAGACCTCTGGAGATCATCCAGTCCAACCCCCTGCCAAAGCAGGTCCACCCAGAGCAGGTTGCACAGGAACGTGTCCAGGTGGGTTTTGAATGTCTCCAGAGAAGGAGACTCCACCCCCTCCCTGGGCAGCCTTTTCCAGAGCTCTGCCACCCTCACAGGAGAGAAGTTCCTCCTCATGTTTAGGTGGAATTTCTTCTATTCAAGTTTGTGCCCATTTCGTCTTGTCCTATCCCTAGAAACCCTTCTTGGTGGCAAGTTTTATTTCCAGGTGAGCCAACTGAGCACAACTAGCTGGGTGGTAAGGTGATGGGAACGTAAGGTGTAAGACTTAGGCCACAAATTGTCCAACTCTCTCGTGCTGAACCGTCTTTTCTCTCTTCATCCCCTCCCCATCCTGCCTGGCTGTGAAATTTTTCAGACCCGATGATGAACCCATGGAAGAGGAACCTCCACTGTAGCATTCACCTTTGAGCTGGAGTTCTCCTGTTCGTTCGTCTTCGTCTTGAAGCTCTACCAAGAAGCTTTCTCTTGTTATTCCTGTGTCCTGTCATGGTTTTTTCCAGAATACGGAAGGACAACCAGGTGTAAAACAAAGCAACCGAAAAAATCTCCGTATCTATATGCGTCTACAGTATATATTTGCTGAAAAAGAAAAATGCAGGTGAAGAGCAGTAAAGGACTGACACGTTGGGCACTCTTCCTCTGGTTCTCGCTGGGAGCAGAAAGGGGAATGACGCCCATGAAGTCTTTGGCAGAGTTGCCAGAAAAAGAGTGAAAATCAAAGATTCAACGTCTACAACACATACAAAAACAAAACAAACAAACCTTAACGTAAAACTGGTGCTTACAATTTGATTACCCACAATTCAGCAATCTCGGCTTGAACCACTCGACCCATCTTGTAGTTTCATTTCTTGGATTTTTTTAAATGGCTCTTGCCTGCCTGTGAGTCAACGACATTCTTGTCGAAACCAGAACAATGGGAGATGGTGTATTTTTAACAGGGAGGGGCAGAGAAAGAGGGACTTGTCTTATATCTAAAGGAAAGGGAAAGAGAAGGGGGGAAACGGTAGCCCAGATGGAGTCGGCTTTATTGTCTCCAAAGCCATCTGAAGATGAGTTTGTGCCTTTTTTTTTTAATTGATGGATTTGGTGCAGCTGGATTTTCTGAAGTTTGAGGAACAATGCCTTAAGTAAA
>VXAK01020263.1:116310-135919 GCA_013399435.1 Arenaria interpres | reverse complement strand
GGGGGTGAGGGAGAAATAATAAATGCTGCAGTCCAGAAAGGCAATGCTTTGAGCTACCATAACCAAGCCGGACATCTTCAGAGCCTGACAAATTGTGCTTTAGGGTGTATGTTTCAATGACCAAGGGGGGATGCATGCACACGAGCAAAATATTGACCCGTTTGCTGGCCGTAAAGCCAAGCAACCCACCGCTCAGCTGCAGAGCTCCCTGCTTCCTGACACGGCTGTTGATAAAAGCTTTCCTCCACGGGGGGGGGTCTTGTCAAGCGCGGCGGGGCTTGTGTGAGAAAGCCAAGCATGAAATCTTGCTTTCCTTGTAGTTGCCTTTCCCAGGGGGCCACCAGCGGTTCCTCAAAGCCTAAGTTAGCAAGGAGAGTGTGCTGGGGGAAAGAAGCAGGGACAGGAATGCACAAGCACAGCGCTTTCTGGAAAGTAGCATCCTGAACCAAANAATAGTATTTTTTTAAAGTCTTTCACTTGTTTTTTTTTTTTTTTTTTTTTTTTGAAAAAATACCCCGAAAAGGGGTTTCACTGCTTTGCCCCTCCCTCCAGCTAGCGGGTCTTTGCTTCTGCTGTGTTGGTGGTGCAAACAGGATGCTCCTAAGAGAACCCCCCCAGACATTTCCCAGTGCCACGGAAATACCATATGAATGGGATAGCTCTTCCTGCCTGCCACATTTCTGCCATTGAACTATTAAATGTGTTTTGTATCCTAATATCGTAGTGCATTAGTAATTGCTTCATCGTGGGTTGGGGACTCAGATCATTAAAATGTAGGTTTCCAATACCAAACCCAGAAATATTCTTTGTGTGACAGAATTGGCACTAAATTGCCTGTATATAACATATATCTCCACTGTCCCTAGCATTTCCCAATGACTTGTGTGTTGTGCTCCAAGAGGAATGCTTGGGCTGGCTCAGACACACTGAGACACACGCTAGGGTATTTGGTGAGGGGAAAAAAAGAAAACAACAAACAGCTCAACGACTTTGGGACTGAAAAAAAAAAAATGTTTAATCCTTTCTTCCAGTTTTCTCCACATGGAAATTTAATTTAGTCAACGCAGGCCTTTTATTGAGGGGTTGTTTGAACTTTTTTCTATTCATTTGTTTTTATGATGCCTACAGGAAAAAGTGGTGAATACACGGGGCAAACCCTTGCTTGCTGAGTCCTAGAGTGAGAGGAGTGCTTGAATGTCCATGTGGCTTTATGTCATCTCTGATGAGGGACCACGGAGACCTAGGACCCTGGTGAAGCCAAGACTGACTGCAGTGAACTAAATAAAATGTACGTTACAGCCCATGCATCTGTCCAGGAAGTATTTCAACCAACCACCCATGATACATTTGCAGCACTGATTTTTCAGATCTTGTAATTACTGAACAAGGTAAGTCCAGTCTGGGTTTCATCATCCAGTTTATTTACCACCATCCCCCAAAGGCTGCTCCCGGGCATTTCTGCTGACCCAAGGGTGGCCTAGGAGGTGCAACTGTCTCTTACATGATGGGCTTTTGCGTTGGGTTTGAAGTTAATTTGCTGTCACTGAAGATTTCTCCCAGGAGCGTTCCAGCTGAGAGTACAGTCCCATTGCGTGGGGTTGAGGCCAGGAAAGTGGGGAGAGGCAACCTGTGCTCCAAAGGGTTCAAAAGAAAGGAGAAATGCATGGGAACGTAAGCCCTGTCATCCCTGGCTTGCAGACAGAGAGCTAGCATGGAGGGGCACGAATAGCAAGATTGGCTTCACCCCAATATAGCTGCATATTCATCTATCTCCTCTTGTCCTCCAATCAACAGGAGGTGACCAGCACCTCAGAGGACAATTTGTCGCAGTCAGGCTTAGTTTGTGATGAAGCACCCTCTCTCCATTAGCTATGTGACAAATGGCTGAGACACAACCCCACGTTCAGAAGCTTGGGCAGATGTGTGGCCCAAATTCCTGAGGTGGAGCTGAAGGATGCCACCTGAAATGTCCCATGAAGTGCTTCTTGCACGTCACACTTCTGTTCTTCCCATGCTAAAAATTTTGTGCTTTACTGTGCCTAAAGAGTATCTACTTGTCTTGCTCTCATTCCTACCCAAAGCCTAGCGTTTTCCTCAGACAAATGGGCACACAGACCTGCCCAACCCAGGGAACATCATGGTGTGAACTGAATGGAGCCACACTATGTCGCAGTGGTTAGAGGATGATATTGCTTATAGGATGATGCTGTTTATAGGATGGTATTGCTTATAGGGCCCAGGCAGCAGAGACTCAAGGAACTTTACATGACAGATAACAAAATGTTGGCAACTTCAGATGGTTTTCATCTTTTGTCAGCTCTGTGATGATTCATATGATGCAGCATGTGTGTGCCTACATGTATCACTACAGGCAGAATTATCATGGGCATCACATAGACAAAACATCCCAATATGCAATGGGAATGTGAGTAGGGGTTGGGTAAAGGGCTGAAGGCATGGGCTCCCATGTTCCCTAATGCAACAAGGTGTTTCGGGTGCTAGAGAGGCGCTACAAGCAGCAGGACACTGTCTCCCAGCCCAAAGCAGAGGACTGCACCGTTTTCATGTGGCTCAGTAACCCCATACCAGCATCGCCCGTTTTCCCTGCCATACTTGTGGTTGGGAGTCTCAACAGTGACCTGAGAAAACATCAGTGTCATTTTTCTGGCAACCCAAACTGATTACTGGGAAATGATGAACTGGGGTTGGACCTACTCCTGTCTCATCAGCACTCTGTCCTGCAGCTACAATAGCAAGGAGAGGAAATTGGAGAGGGTAGGAAAAGGGAAGGTAGAGCAAGCAGCATCTCCAAAAGCCTGGACGTGTGCAGTGGCCCTTGGCCATAGCCATACTGAGACCCTACACACAGCAAGATGACAAAGGGACCAGGAGGACATGTGCCTGTGCCCTGTGGTTGCTGTTGGATGTCACCAGGCACAGGCACAGGCTAGCTAAGGGATCCAGAAAGGTGAAGATGGCCTCCCGTAGCTCCTGAGTAACACCTTCCCTGCTGTAGCAGCTAGGAAGGCACAATTGCATCTTTGCAAGGGATTATGATTTGCTTTTGAGCATCCTGAAGGATTTTGTGGGTGGTTCGGTCACAGGGAGAAGCCCCCCTGCCCTGTCTATGGACAGCTTTATGGGAGTTTACAAGTGATCTGCTATCTGTTTATTTATATTAATGAACTTCAGAGAATATATGGCTTATGGAGACCAAACCATGCTGACGTGCTCCAGGTCAGCACCAGCATCTGTCTTTAGGCCTGTGGCCTGAAGCCTCCTTCTCCACAGTGCCCTATGCCTCCCGGGTGGTGAAGCAGGAGGGACACCCTTGGATCCCAGCAGCATGTAGGGGACAGGAGGTGCTGTCCTGTGGCACAAATCAGAAAACACGGAAGAGGAGTCCAAGAGCACAACCCCTGTTTCCCAAAGGAAAACTGCTAAATTGAAGTTCCTAAACTCTTGCTTTCTTAAAACTCTATTTTTCCAACAGGAAAATGATTTATTTCACCCTTGGAAGATTTCACAGGTTGGCAGGCAAAATTGTATCTTCATCACTTAGAAGGAGGATGGGTGGAGGAGACCTAAGCTTTTTTGGGACTGAGGGGCTGTGGTGGGTTCCTCTTGCCCGAAGGAGCATTACTTTCCATCCAGTGGTCACTCCACTTCCATGGTCTCCCAGAAAATATGAGTCTTGCAGAGCAGCTTGATTCTTATCTCCAGAAGAAACCTACTCTGGGCATACAGTGCAGGATCACCTGCTTGCAGGATGTTGCCAGCTACAAATGCCTCTCTGGAAGAGGGCTGAGGCATGGGTGATCACATATATTTTGAATTAGGGTGCCTTTAACTGCTCACACCACCTGCACTGTCCCAACTTTGCATTTTGTAGCTGGTTCTGCAGCTCTTCGGTGTGTGGTTTGGTTAATTTTCCCTCCCCAAAGGGAGAACCCCAAGGGGCTTCATTCCCCAACCAGCATCGCAACCACCCTCTCTGGAGAACAAGCTTGACATCCCACATGGCTTCTCAGTTTTGAAGGTTGCTTCAGCAGCATGCTGGTGCTGTCAACGATGGGGAAAACCTCCTCACGTGGTTACTGTGAACTTGGAGTATGATAGATGTCCATATCCTGCTCAGGACTGCAGAGCTCCCCAACCTACTGACACCTCTGCTTCCCAGGAGGACACAATAGGAGGAAATCATCTCTCAACTAGTTACCTTCCCCCCACCTCTAGCGGTTATGGTGCCAGTTGGGTCTGTGGTGGTGTCAGGGAGGCAGAGAGGAGCACAGTGTGGCAGAGTAATCGCTTGTTAGTGCCTTGTTTCATCGTTAATAGCATCCGAAGGCCACAAGATGGGTTCCTGCTGAGGTCTAGAGAGACACGTGCCCATGCCACACATCCCTGGCATTTCCAAGCTGCAGTCTGAGCTGCGAGCCAGGGTGGTAGAGATGGGGTCACACCCTGTAGCTTCCTTCCTTGCTTTCTTTTAAAAAAAAAAAAATACATTTTTTAAAAAGTGATTATCTTTTTTCCCTAAAGAAAGAAACTAAAGAAATCAAACTCTAATTGGCTAGGAGGCATTAAATCTGTCACATCCCCATCCCCCCACCTCTGTCTCAAGCCTGTAAGATTATGGGGTTTCGGTTTTATTCATGGGCTGAACCAGTTCAAACATGTGGCCGAAAGCCTGGAGAAGAAAGATGTTGTTAATCTGATGCTCTGGCTTCGGTTTCTGATGCTGTCAGCTTCTCGGAGAGTAAAAAATGAGTAAATGAGAATGGAGCTGAGATGGGATAATAAATATCAGGCAAGGACCCCCATTAGTTTCTCTGCTGTTGCCCCGAGAGATGTTGTGGACCTTGATCATCGCTGAGCAAACATCTGTGTGTGTGTGTGTGTGCGTGCATCTCCTTCTTGCTAAATATTTCACGAACAGAGGGGAAGGGAGCTCCTCACTAGGTAGGAAGCAAGTAGGACAGCTTAGGCTTAGCACAAAGTCTGTGACTTTGCTTTTCCTTCTGAGACCCGTCAGACCTGGCCTTCACGCAACCCAGGGCTGGTGGCTCCATCTATGTCCCTGCAACACCATGGCTCCAGCACTTCAGCTGGAGTTGGCTTTGAAAGGCTTGGTGGCAGGCTGGTGGCAGAGGCAGGGGCACGGAGCAATCCCCCACCTCCTGCCCTCTTGCATTTCACCACCTGGCAGAAGGATTTTTGGGTGTCAGGGAGGAGAAATGTCCTACCTAGGGCAGATCTCAGTGACATCTTCCTGAGGGCATCTCTGCTGGGATTGGCAGCACCCCTGCCTCCAGGTGATGGGGACTGAGGGAAACAGCTGCCCTGCCTGCACAGCTGGGGAGATGCTGGGGCAAACCCAGCCCCAGAGAGACACCCCACAGCCGGGTACCTCCACCTCTCCCCATACCCCATATCCTCCTGGTTGGAGGGGGGGCTCCCCCGACACCCTTCCTTGGGAACCACCCAGCCAGTGCTCCTTTCCCGCTGCTGTGCCTGCCTCGACCTTTCTCCCAGCGCGGGTCCAGGGACGGTTGTGGTTGCCCCGAGTGCTAAGATTCCTCTTTTATTTATTTTTTTTTTTTCCTCTTTGGAAGTTGGGCAGTTTCCAACATGAGTCACTGTCCGCCTCTTCTCCGTAATTAGCGTGCTGGGAGTTGCAAGTATGACTTTGGTGTAGTCTACTAGAATTAATCAAAGTATATCTTACACATTTAAATGCAGTAAAACCATCATCCGGCCAAATCCCTCCTGACTGGCACAGCCCTATCCCCAGTCCTCTCTCCCTCTGCTCTTTCCTCTTCTTTTTTTTTGGTCTCTTTTATCCTTCCCTTTTAGCACTGTTTTCCCACAAATACTTGTAACCTCTTTTCCCCTTAATTTTGGCAGAGCCATTCTCAGGGAGGGCTTATTTTTTCGTGCAAGTTCTGCAGCCCATTTCCTTGTGTCCATGAATGTCTCACTGTGGTTGGGGGTTGGGAGGTTGGCGCTTTGGGCTTTGTTTGTTTGCTTCGCAGGCTTTTGACATCTTAAATAAGAGAACAATTTTACCATTTGACAAAAGGAATAAAAACACGTGACCCTCCTTACTGCTTCTTTCAACTCCCCGTTAAAGCCTCTTCATTTTTAATTGATTTCAGGAGTGACCAAACTTTTTAAGGATCACAAAAATGTGATTTGGGCATTTTTCCCCTCTCTGTTGGCCATCTTGTTGTATAATAGCCATATGGGTGGAGGAGGTCCAGTTGCTTTGCTGATGTAAGCTCTGTGCATGATGAAGACCATCTCCAAAGCACTGTCTGGGGATGCACATTGGCGAAGAAGCCCCGTCTCCAGCCTGCTCAGACTGGGCTCAGAGGTGGGATGCTCAGTGGTCTCAGTGCTGGCATCTTTTGGAGCAGTCTTGAAGCTGTGTCTGCCCGCTCGGACTGGTCTCAGGAGCGGGGAGCGGGATCTGATGGTGGTGGTCACCAGATGAATTTACTTGACCTCTGTCTTGCTGAGATAAAAACTTTAGGTTTAATTCACACAAAGTCCAACATCATCTTTACTCCACGACTGGCATTTGAGGGCAGTGCTTATCTGGGGATATGGGGTCAGAGCTGCAGACACCACAGAGTGGTTCTTGAGCTACCTGCCGTCACCAGTCCTCTGTGTCAACAAACACCAGAGGGGTAATTTCACAAATGGGAATTTTGGCTTAGTGGGGTGGGTTAGAGGATGAAAACAAGACCAGAGCCCAGGAGGCTATGCCTGGAGAAGGGCTGTAGGTGAAGGGTCCCAGCAGAAGAAAATGTGGGTGCACCTACGGGTTCATTCTCCCTGATCTGCATGGGCTGGTTAACCTGGGCAGGAGAGAAGCCACCACAGGCATCTTCTCCTGAGCTGCCATCCCTGCTCTGCTTAGTCGGTGCACGACACCACATTCCTCCATGCGCTTCAGACTATGTGGTCCTTCATCTTACATCATGGCAGTCTTTTCTAAGGTGGGGCAAGTCAAGCATGGTCATTAACTAAACCCACTTCTCTGCCCAGTCTTTGTAAATGGAAAGGACAGGCAAAGCCTTGCTACGATCGTCCAACGTCTTGGACTGAAGACCTCACCCCAAAAAGGCAAGGGCTGCATGCAAGAGGGACGCTACAGTCACCCATTCCTCACCTCAGACATCTCCTGTGAGACCCGTGCTCTGCGGGTTAACGGCGCAACTGTTAGAAATGTGTTGGAACAGAATATAGGATTTCTTTCACACAGAGTTGTGCTGCTGAGATAAAAGGCATGCTGCAGAAGCGGCTAGATTTGGGGATTGAGCAGTGCAGGTAGGAATGCTGAAAGCTGGGGGTGGGGAGGAAAGGGGGCTGGTCTCCATCCTGTATTTTTCCTTGCAATGATGAAGTGTTTGTTTCCTGGAAGCAGATTCCCTCCTTTTTTTTTTTTGATACTCACGGTGTCTGCTCTAGCTTGAATTCCTCCTGGATGATTGGCAAGTTCTTAAAAACAAATTCTAGCGTTGGAGTTTTGCATTCCCTCTTCATTTACCCAGCTCATATTTTCAGCTCTCAGGATACTCGTAAGTATATGAGCACTGACTTTCCTAGCAGCAAGATTTCAAAAAGTTGAAATACTTATTTGGGACAAACTGAAAAATGAAACGTTGGAAATTTCTGGCAAACCGAAATTAAAAAAAAAAAGAAAAAAGAAAGAAGATATATTCTTTGTCAAGTGAGATATTTGAGTCAGCCTGAAATGAAGTATTTTAGTTGGACACTGACCATTTTTATATTGTAAAATTAAAAAAAAAAAAGTACTTTTGAATCAAAGTCCTTTCAGAGCTTTCATTTAGAAACACTTGAAATATGCCTTCCTGATTTTTTTTTGCCAGATTTTGTTGTTGTTAAAACCAACCACTCCATAAAATTTCTGCAAATTGTTGTATTTTTAAGAATATCAGTTTAGAAAATACCACCCACCTCTACTTTGTCTAGCTTTTTACCACTTCCTAAAGCCCCAACAAATAATTAGCTGCTCTCTGCAATCTAGGAGCTCCACATCTGCAAGCCAAATTTCACCTGTAGGTGATTGTCAATGAAGCTGAGGACAGAATGGGGGAGTCTAGGAGTTAATGAAGAGGAAGATGGGTTTTGGCACCAATTTGGGAAGACATCGCCGTCCAGCATAGGCCTGTAGCATGTGCTTAGATGCAAGTGTGCGCGTAAGTCCTCTTTGGCATGTGTTTGAAGTGTTTTCCTGAGTCAAGGCCTTCAGTTTCAACCTCCTAAAAAGTTTTGGCAGACCATGAAATGCGCTTAAAGACGAGAAATGAAAACACGTCGTAGTTGGCAATAACCTTTCAGTTTTGAGGGATGTTCATTTTATAGGTCAAAGACATATGGGAAAAATTCATACGTTTCCCAAACAACAATGCATAGCGTTGGGAACAATTTAATCTGAAACAGCAATGTGGGGTTGGGTCATTAATGAATCCTGAATGCAGTCATCCACATGCTGCAAAACCTGGCTGGAACGGGGCATCAGCTAACTAAGGATGGTTGTGCCCTGATGGATCACCGAATGAGATCCTGCCTGCACCTACAGGCTGGTGGTCCAACCCATGACAACCAGCACAGTGCAAGTGTGGGTTGTCCAGGCGCTCAGAGTTGCATGCCAACCACCCGTGTGTCTCTTGCACCTCGTCCAAGGAGGTCCCCAGAGGCCAGCTCTTCCAGAGCCAAGATCCAGAGTTCCTCCAGAGTCACCCTGGAAGAGACAGCCTGCTACAAGTGCTCTGCAAAGACCTTGGCAGTGTGAACTCAGGGGGAGCCAAAAACATGACAAGAGTGGACAGGCACAGTGTGTGTGGGAGGTGCAGAGGTCGGTATGGAGACACCACTGCCTCCTCTTAAGAGAGGGAGGCTGAGAAATGCCTGGACAGGGTCCTCACAGGCTTTCTCCCCTTCATGTGGGAACCAGGCTTGTCCCCCCCTCCTCATCCCAGAAGGACTGAAGCTTGAGCCAGAGCAGGTTGCTTTCCATTGCAGTGGATGGGGTTTTGGAAGGAGACCATCAGAATTCAGTGCTCTATTCTGCAAGATAATGGGAACATCCCAGCCAGCAGGACTTGGCTTGGGATTTTGACTGTACAAAGGAAACCCCAGGCTCATGATTCGTTATCCCCCCTGCTTGTCATTTGGCTCCATTTCAGATCCAGCCTGTAAAAGGCGGTGGAAAATTTACATGAAGGAGCGTGATTGCATGTCCACTGCATCAGTTGACCCCAGAGTGACAGGGCCCCATGGACCCTTTATTTTTATCCTGGGCTGGGATTGCTTTTCAGTTTTGCAAGAGATTTGGAGGTTGGGGACTGTGTGACTTCCAGGACAGGATGCAAGCCCAGAGCAAAGAACCCACCCTCTGCCACTAGCCAAAATCCACAGCCTGATCTTCCTTCAGGTTCAAGAGTATGTTTGTGTTGGTAGACCAGACAGTCCTGGAGATCCTGAAGGGGATGATACACGCATGACTGTGCTCCAGATCCATTTCCAAACGTGAAAACCTGATTAAGGTAGAGTGAGTATCGCTCGTAGCTCTGTTTCAGCTTCTCAGCCTTTCGAGCACAGCAGAGATCTTTATCTCAACTGCTGCTGCTTTCATTAGGGCATCATCTGGGAAAGCTCCCTCTGAAGATCTGCTGTCAGCACCTGGAGATGTTGTAGGGTAGATAAGGTGCAGGTGACGTGTGCTTTTGCTGTTATATTTATTCAACCTACTGGAGGAAGCAGCATGGTCCCACTTAAGCCCACCAGTATCACTAGGAGGAAACAATGCTTAGACCTCTGACTAATACCTCTGCCAAATGTGTCCTTTTTCTTCCTCTTGCCTCTCTTCCTCCTCCTCTTCATTGCAGTTGTATCCACAGGATGGCACCAGCCCACAGGTGCTATCCTTCACTCTGAGCTAGGCTGGGGAGATGAAGACAACCTGGTCAGGAGAAGGTTTCCTTAACAGCCCTGGCCCAGTGGACTGGAAAAGCAGAGATGGCTGAGGTGGGTATGACCTTCACCACTTGCACAGAGTGGGAGACGGATGCACACATTTTCTCCTGGTTGGGGGTGGTTTATAGGTACTGTTGTTACAAAATTCATCACTGATTGTGATGGGAAGTTGTTCATGTTGATTATGTCTCACCAGGGCATAACTAAAAACACTGGGCTATGTGGGGAAAGCAGCAAGTGCTCAGCAGTCGTCCTCAATGGTTTGGTTCCTGGCCAGGCTGATACAGGAATATGTGCCCTCCTGAAAGCCTGAAACTGTTGTGAGATTCTAGAGGAGTCCCACCCTGTGGCTCAGAAATCTCCAGTTGGTTTTAAACTGCCCTGTTTCAGTGTGGTCCATGAGAGTTGAGACCCAGCTGAAACCACCAAACATGTTTTTAACCATGGCTTCCCACCATGGGATGTGAACCTGCAGCTCTGGGGCAGAAAGTGTATTCGGCTCCGGGTAGGGTCAGGTTGCCCCAGTTGGCTTTTCACTAGTAGCTGTGAAAAGCAGCTCCTTGCTTTTGGTAGGATTCGAGCGCCCGAATCCCTTAACCTCTCTTGAAACTGGCTGTCTGAACCACCTCCTCCTTGCGTGACACGAGCCAATTTATTTTCCCATCCCAGCTGAGCTCTGAAGCTCCTCTCAAAGGAGGAGGGTGCTGTTAGACAAGCGAGCACCAAGAACCCTCGCTGCTGGGATGTCTGAAAAAAGTGCAATAAGAGAGTCCAGGATTTGTAAAGCAATAGAAAGACCAAACCTTCTGGGACCCTCGGAGACAACCACAGCAGTGGAGGGGAGAGGGGCTCTGCAGCAAGCTCCGTTCCTCTCTGGGACATGCAGTTTCTCGAGGAGAAACGCAGATGCTTTGTACTTTGGCTCGTGCGGTTTGGTTTGCTCTTTGACGCTGAGCTTTAGCTGGACGTTAGGATATGAATGAGTGCAGGCAGCAAACCTGAAAGCCAGCTGCATTTTCTGCTGTTTCCTTGTTTCCTCTTCAAAGCAAAGTAAGGACGTGGATTTCTGGCAACGGGGTTTGGTTTTGCGCTTTCCAGTCCCCAGCATCTCAAACGGGGCACCGATGCTGTGGGAAGACCAGTGACAGAGGCGTTAAACCCGGGCAGTGGGACCACTGATGTGGTGGGAGACAGCTGTGAGGTTTCACACCTCTGCCACCTTTATTTTTCTAGCAATCCTGACTGGCACTTTGTAAATTGAAGCACGAGGCAGGATACTGTCCGAAGCTTTCAAAATAGGTTGGGACTCGGAGTAATAAAGAGCTGCCCTCTGGTCTGGGGGAAGGAAATATCCCTCTTGTTAAAGAGAATGTGGGGGGGGTGCAAAAAGTCAGCTTGGTGGTACTAAATGAAAAATTTATGAGCCAAGCTCTTTGAGGAGGAAGGTAGAGGGAGGGGATGGTTTTGCTTAGAAATGAAATCATCAGCTTCAAGCCCGACCTTTGGCTTCTCCTGACCCCAATACTAGCGAAGGGGAAAGGGTCTGGTCGTATAAACATGTCACAGCATGAGGTTCAGTGGGGTAAGATCTGATTACAGCCCAGCAGAGCTCTACCAGAAGTAGCTGTTCCCAGTCCATGCTGTGCTGTTGCACTGGGGCCAGAGTCCCCCCACCCTGCCCCAAATGATTCCCCCTAGCAGGGCTGGGGATGTGTGTGCTGCAGCCTCCTTTCGGAGACCCTTTGCCTTCATGTGTCCTGCTCTTTCTTGCCTAATGCCCGTTCAACCATGGTGGGGAATGGAGGGAATGTAAGCAGAGGACACCCCATGCACCCTGTTGCACAGGATGGGAGCTGGAAGGTTAGGGCAGGAACACTTCCACCAAGGGCCTCGGTCCCACTCATCCCAGACGGTTGCAGAGATGTTTGGTGTGAGAGCTCTCCATATCTGATGGATATTTTGAGGAATTTCTTGCAAAGGACCAGGCAGGAAAGAGCAATTTTTAATAACTGTCTTCTCACTCCTTTAGTGGGACACACAGCTCCTGCAGCGTTTGCAACAAAAATGTTGGCATTGCTGATTTAATTCCATTTTAACGCTGCGTTAACAAATATGGGCTTTCAAAGGCAATGCTGAAGTGCCAGTGCAGAGAAGCAGAGCTTAGCGTGGATGAAACTATAATCCGAGAGCAACTTTTGATATAGAGAAAACAGGTCTGAATTGAAGCCTGAAGGAGCCATCCATCTCCACGCTGAGGTATTTACATGTGGTCCATAAGAGGAGGCAGGTCTTTGTTTGCCTTCCTTTCTGTACTGGATGCTAATCTTCTTCTTCCTCTGCACCTCTCTCTTCCTTGGCTCTCCCGGTTCCTTTTTTGTGGCTGTGGAAGGTAGTGTTGTTCCTCCAGAAGGGACAAATCTCACTCCACCTCAGCCCACTGCCGTAATGTGAGGAGGCTGGGACTCAAGATTTGATGGAAATTTATTTCTCTGTTGGCCCTTAGGTGGTGCAGGTTCCTCCAGTATCTCAGTTTGTCCTTGCATCCTGATGAGACAAGGATGCTCTGTGGTGGCAACCACTGACTGAAGCACAAATCTAAACTCTGGCGTGAGTGGGCCATGGACCACCAGGCAACCCCAGCTGTTTCAGCATGCCCAGAGATGCATGGTGGTGGAACGGGCCCCAGTGCCTGGATGTAGCTCATGGCAATGATGCAGCCCTGTTGCTGCTGAGCAGGGAGAATTGCCTGTGGGGTGAGCAAGCCAGCTAATAATTCATGCAAGCATCTCTCCAGCCAGCTAATCCCATGATCCCACCATGCTTGGGATGCCAACAGGTCACCTGGAGACCACAACCCCTTGGCTCACATCACTCCTACTGGACTGCAATGACCTATCTGAGGTCAGATGCCCTCATGTTGCCCAGAAACATCAGTGCCCACCAGGTACTACAACGTGGTGCCACGTGCCTGTCAGTGGAAGGTGACATTGGTGGGGCAGGGTGGTTGCCACTGGGATAAACAGGTGCTCGCTGTGATTGTCACTGTTGTGTAGAGGAAGCTCTGATGAAATGTGGTCCACTGGAGACCAGTGGAGTGGGATAGAGTTGTCCAGGGGAAAGTGATGGAGAAAAAGCAGAACAAATATGGTGGTCAGAGGCCTCATCTTGGATGGAAGCTAAAGAGTGGCAAAGGTTGGCCATGTGTGAGGGTCATGCCTGGGTATGGCAGATGTGTGGCTGGCCCCGTGGATGGGATCTGCCAGTTTTGGCATGAGCCACACCAGCGTGGTGAGAGGCTGTGCCCGTGGAGCTCCTTGTTTTGGGCCCATCACCAAGTGGTGCTTGCCACTCGGATGAAGAACGCTGTGCAGACTCTGCTGAGCACCCAGAGGGGCGAGGAGGAGGAAGATGATCAGCCAGCTCCTCATGCCATGCATGAGGAAGCAAAGGGCTGTCGGAAGAAGAGGGGTCAGGGTCAAAAACCGTCAGTGCAGGTGCCAGAGCCGAGCCGTGGTGCCAGACCCAGGCAGGCCAGGGGAAGAGTGGTGTGAGTCTCCACCTCCCACGGTGCTCTGCAAGCTGCTGTCTCGCACATTGCCGGGACCGTGCCAGCTGGTCGCTCGCCCAGTTCCTGCTGAGTTTCCACCAGATCACTAATTTGGGAAAGCAAGCTGCAGTCTGGCAGGCCGCTCTTGAAAGAGGTTTCTGAAATAAGGGACGTTAGGAAATTTCATTATGTATCTTGTGGCCATGTGCGAAGCAAGAATGTTTTTTTTTTTCAAATAACTACCCGGACAACTCAAAGACGTGATGAACTGCAAATGACCCACAGAGCCCATTGTTTCTGGTAGCTGGTGAAAAAGCCACAGCGACCAAGGCAGGGATGTCAGACCTGGGTTGAAAACAATGCTGCTTGAAGTGGTGGCTTGAAGCCCTGGGGGGAAGAGTCCCCTTCAGCAGCATGGCTTGGTGCAGGGGTGGGAGTACGATGCTGACAACAAGGGAAAAACCCAGAGCAAACTGTGCAAATCCCCAGCCTCAAGGTACCTTTGCGTGAGATCAAACTTATGCTGGTGTGGCACACCATGGAGCACGGCATGAGGACACCAGCATTGCAAAGGGCTCAGCTGGAAGCACACACTCTGTCCATATTCATCATCCAGGCTGGAGTATGGGTAAGGGAGGCTAACCCTTTTGTAAGTATTGGCCAGAGTAAATATGACTTATCTTAAAGAAATGAATCATGTTTCAGCAAATGCTTCCTGCAGAAATATTTTTCTCACAGCCTTTGTTTGGGGTTTTGGCAGATCTGGAGTTGCTGGCGTTAGCAAAAGCCGTCCCTCCCGCCCACTGTTCCTGGGGCTTGCATAGGAAATAAGAAATAAAGGCAGAGGGTACATGGAAGGCTAAATCCATCACCACTTCTGCTCTACGCTGCAGCAGGATATGAAGCTTAAAGGTGAATTTCAAACGAGAAGCCAGGATAAAGTCAAGGGGAGCTGTGTGCTTGGCTGCTCTTGCAAACTTACCTGTGCTGGGCAGTCAGCTTCTGCAAATCTGTCCTTACTGCCTCATACTAATCCCTGTCAGGTGCTGAGGTTTCTTGAAACCAGCCCCTAGTTCCTTCTTCCTTTCCTGAAAACTAGCATTTTGGGAGGGGGGAAAAGGGGAATATGTTTGCATCTCAGAAAATGTGTGGTTGACCCCAGAAGGAAAAAAAAAAAAGAAAGAAAAGAGAGAAGAAAAAAAAAGCAGCTATATTTTGACTTGCAAATCAGTCCTTCGTTCCTGCAAAGGCTTTGACAATGTTTCCTTCCCGCCTGCAGGGAGAGAGTACCATTTGCAAACGTCATCTGGGGTCACAGGTCAGGAGTGGAGGGAGGAAAAAGTCCATCTTGATTCTGGAGAACTTCACATTTTTTTTTTTCTTCCCAATGGTAGGGAATTTTTCATGGGAAGGCAGTTTCATTCCTCTGCCTGGTAGGCTCACCGACCATTTTAAAAAAGACCCCTGGGGGAATAAGGCCTTTAAAAGCTCCATTTGCTCCCAGTCATTTTACACAGTAACTCAAGCTGAAGTGAAAGATCTTTATTTAAATATGAATTAAGCTCCAACCTTGGTCTTTACTGCATCATTTTCCTTTGAGGTTTACTTTGATATTATTTCAAAGTCTTGAAGCTAACAAAATGCTGGCCAATATTTAAAGTGACAGGAGAGTTCTGGAAAAAGATTTAGGAGGCAACTAATGTCTTTCAGTGCAGGGCTCTGAAACAAGACAGGAAATCATAAAAAGGCTCAATGCACTTTACCATGCTCAAAACAAATTCTGAAACTACAAAGGCAAGCGAATGGCATCAAAACCACAAAAAACATCAAGATACAGCTGAAAAACCTATATTAGCTTAAATTATTCCATTAAAACATGCGTGAAATGCTGGTAATGTACGGCATTTTCTTCTTATTGGGGTTTAGGTGATCAGCTTACGGCTACAGATTTGGTGCTAGAAGTGGGAGAAAGGGTTAAAGATGAGACAAACTCATGATTTTTAATGCACTGTGAAGAGAACATGCCTGAGTGATGAAGGGATGGGTTGTGGAAGAGGGTCTTCTGCTCGGATTGACATCTCCTTTTGTAGCTTCCAGCAGCCCATTTGCTGCTGAAGCAGATGCTGGAAGATGTTTTGTCTGCCTGAAGAAGATGGAGGATGGTGCCAAGGGAAGGCTCTGCTCCTCCCAAACCATTGTGCATGTTGGTCAGCCAGGTGTGGGTCAATACAGAGTCCCAGGAAAACACTGGTGAAGCTTTCTTGTGGTGGTGGGCATTGCTTCTTGATATCTTGTAATTGTAATCTCTCTTCGAAGGGGATCTCCAAAGTCCAAGCATCCAGAAGGCATCTGTGGTTTTTGAGATCCATGTTTTGCTGAATCCAGAAATGAACAGAGCCCTCATTCAAAATACTTGAGGGTGTTTCTGACCAACAAGTGAGCAAAGCCAGGCAGAACAGACGGAGGCCACCTCCGTACTGGAATGAGAGTTGTGCCGTAGAGGGAACAACCACCTCCAATGCTTTGCTCCTCAAGCCTGGCCAGGTGACATGCAAGAAAAGTTTCAGCAAAAAATCACGGGCAGCAGTAGTTCCACATCACTTGTGATTTCTGGGTAGATTTTTTTCATCTTTCTGCTTAACCCTGATAAAGGCTACTTTGTCACTACGCCTCATAACAGCAATAAACAGAAGATTTATCATTATCCTGATCATACAGCCAACTGCATATGGGTGCCCCCGAAGGTTCACGGTCTTCCTCCCCTCCCAGATTTGGGTGTGATGCAAGCTCCCCTAGCAGAGCTCTGAGTGCTGAGATGATGCCAACCGACATAGACCTCTCTTTGCTGTCACCCTTCAAGGGAGGCTGAATTTGCCATCCCAGAAACAGTGACTGGGTCATCCCAGTCGATGAGGGCTCCAAGTTTACAAACATCCCTGTGAAAAATTTGCAGTGTTGCCCCCTTCCCTGATCCCTCCTTGCTGTCAGTGTTCTCTGATTGCGTGAAAACAGGGTGGCCTTGGGGAAGACCAGGGAGAAAAGACATCCCGGTGGGTGGGACCTTGGGTTTAGATTTGTTCATTGGGGTTTTTTTTTAAGTTATTTTTTCATTTGGTCTGCATCAAGGACTCTAGCTGAAAATGCGAGTGGCAGCTGAAGACTTTTTTTTCCCCCTTCAGAAAATGGGGCGGGAAGAGGGGCTGGCAGTGCTAAGCTGAGCTGGGATTGAGTGAAAAAAAGAAAATTAAAAAAATATCGGTAGGCTTTACATCACCACCCCAGTGTTTGGCTTTTTCCCAGTGAATATTTTGCTTTGTTGTTAGCCAGACCCCTGCAGAAAATAGCATATGCTGGGTGCTTTCTGTAGCCTTTCATCTACGCAGAGACAAACTCCTGTGTATGAAAAAGAAAAGTAAATGTATCTATGTCATGTCCTGTGCGTGACAAAACAGCTGCAATTTTAGGGTCAGGGTTTTACCTTCATCTTCTTTCTTTCTAACTGACCCACGTTGCTGGCTATCAGCTGCAGCTCGTGTGAGATGGACTCATACAAGACGGAAAGCCTTTTCAGCAGCTGATTGAGACGTGTGGGTCTCTATTAATCATTTCAAATGGGCTTTTTCTATTAAAAATCTGTTGTCCAGAGAGTTTGCAGCTCTCAAATTGTCAGGACTTTTTGGAGCATTTAATAGCCTCCGTTTCCCCCTTGGGAACTGGAAACAGTCACCAAAGCCCCGTGTCACGGCTGTTTTCTGACCAGCCTTTAGAGTTACTACCTCTTCTGCCTGAAACAAAATGTTGTATCACATCTCTGGGCTCCAAATTTTCCTTTCCAAGGCCACTCGCCCCCAGGACCCTGGACTAACCCCCAGAATTCACGGAAGAGCTGCCAACTAGTACTGGTGAGTATTTCTTTTCACTAGTAGTTTCTCACTAGTAGAGGTATCAAATGCTTTGATCTACAATGACAAGTCCTTAAATGCATGGTATTGAGCAGCCCTGACCCTTTGTAGCATTAAGGAAGGCACAAGGTAGCTACAGTAAAACTGCTGCTGCTGCACATATCTGACCCGTGGCTTGGGTGGGTCTGACAGAATCCCATGGGGTTGGAAGGGACCTCTGGAGATCATCTAGTCCAACCCCCTGCCAAAGCAGGGCCACCCAGAGCAGGTCCCACAGGAACGTGTCCAGGCGGGTTTTGAATGTCTCCAGAGAAGGAGACTCCACCACCTCCCTGGGCAGCCTCTGCCAGGGCTCTGCCACCCTTACAGCACAGAAGTTCCTCCTCATGTTGAGGTGGAACTTCTTCTATTCAAGTCTGTGCCATTTCCTCATGTCCTGTCACTGGGCACCACTGAAAAAAGACCGGCCCCATCCTCTTGACATCCTCCCTTGAAGTATTTATCAGCATTGATCAGATCCCCCCTCAGCCTTCTCGTCTCTAGGCTAAAAAGACCCAAGTCCCTCAGCCTCTCCTCGTAAGGGAGATGCTCCAGGCCCCTCATCATCTTTGTAGCCCTCTGCTGGACCCTCTCCAGCAGTTCCCTGTCCTTCTTGAACTGGGGAGCCCAGAACTGGACACAGGATCATCTCCTCCTGGTCCTACTCATGTCCTGGGAGAACGGAGCAGCACAACAGGCTCTTCTGACGAGCCATTAATGAGGCTGAAGTTGGATTTGGGAGCTCATGCTTGGAAAAATATCACTCCTTGTGGTGAAATCAGTCTGGAGCATGATTAAGATTCAGAAAATGGCAGAAACCAACACACAAACACATAGACACTGGGGAAAAAAAATAATTCAACTTGCTGCACGACATGCTGCATCGCCTGACATCTGTTAAATTCACCTTCTTAAATACTATTTTTGGCTCTGCTGGTACCAAAAGCCCAGACTGAGATGTCATCTACTTTTAAGAAAGTAAGAGCTTCTAATGGATGGGATGTATTTTGCTCTATGCAACTGTGCTTGTTTTAAAATAAACACTTGACATTGAAGTTCTGAAACCTATCAGCAATTAATGCATCTGATACACGCATGTATGCTCTTGATTTGGCACGTTAAAATGTTTTTCTCTGAAGCTGGTTTAGGTGGAATGACATGATTAATTTTTTAATGGCTCTAGACACCACTGTGTTGCTTTTTTTTTTTTTCCTCAGAGTCGATTATCCTTCACCATCTTTTCTTTCCCCCTACAATACATCACTCCCTGCCAGTTTCTGAGCAGATCTTTCTTACAAAGATCTGGTTTGCCTCTTACTTTGTGAAGTCGAGTTGATAATCCCAACAATGGAGGCTGAAGCTCCCAAATGGCCTTTTCCAGAGACCTGCACTTTAACCAATTCCTCTCTGTCACCTCAACTTTGCTGCCCAGCAGCTCTCAAGATAACTAGTATTGTTATTTAGTGTTTCTTTATTTAATTTTTATTGTTTATTTTATTATTTTATTGTTATTTATAGTTACTTATTGTTATATATAGTATTGTTATTAATCCAGCAGGGAAAGAGTCTGAGAACAAAAGGTCATTTGGGATAATTTAGCCCAATGTTTCCAGATCCACAGCGATTGTTCTTTAAAGGAATGTGGGGTTTTTTGGTTTTGCTTTTTTTGTTTTTTTTGGGGTTTTTGTTTTTTTTTTTTTGTTTTTGTTTTTTCAGAATGCATTCTTTTTAAACATGTTATTTATGAATTTATGACCTGGAAATTGAAACTTGGCTCCAGCATGTGTATGACTTAAGGGTCTGACAGGGCTCCTCAAGGGAGTGGAGGAAGGTTAGTGAAGACTAGCAGAGTGTACCAGTGTTTGCTGTCAGGGCAGAAGGTAGGAGCAGACTCTGGGTGACCATTTCCATAGTGCAGCTGGCTTCTGTGGGCTATGCAGCTCTTCTGGGCACAAATACGCAAAGGCCTCTCTGGGTCATTGGGCACGGCTTTTCCATCGCTGTGTGTTCGTGCAGCATCTTGCATGGCAGTGCCCCCCGCAGAATGACAGAATCCCATGGGGTTGGAAGGGACCTCTGGAGATCATCTAGTCCAACCCCCTGCCAAAGCAGG
>VXAK01020263.1:90870-116034 GCA_013399435.1 Arenaria interpres | reverse complement strand
CATCCTGTTGTCCACCAGGACTCCCAGGTCTTTCTCCTCAGAGCTGCTCTCCAGCAGGTCAGCCCCCAACCTGTACTGGTGCAGGTGCACCCCAACTTTTCTTTGAGAAATGCTTGCCTTCAGCATTTCCACCAGCAAGCGTGATAGCTCCCGATTTGTGACTCTAGCTGAAGGCAAGGGTGCAGACCTGTCTGATACATACATATCTTCTTGCATTTTGTCTAAGAAATGGCTCTGCTGGAGCAGCAGCCACTCTAGTGGTACATTGGAGACCACAGCGCCAAAGAGGTGCGAGCCTCCTCTGTACCACCTGAGTAAACCTCCTTTAGCCAGGGGGCAAGTAAATGGCCAATTACTCCTGGTATATGCAGGCAGACATCAGGCTGGAGAAGCGATGCTAATACCTTCTGCACCCCATCACCCACTGCCCGGGAAACAGCTTTTAGCCAAATCAGTGAGTGCGGAAACCCTGCGGGGCGCGAGGAAGCTGCTGGGCTTCTGCTGGGAGTCGTGCGGTCAAGAATGTAAATCTCACACCCCTGGTCGCTGCATGACATCTTTATTTTTAATGGCAAGAGAAGCAGTATACACAGCAACGTTGCAGTCTCTTAGCTCGTTAAAAATATCTCAATAAATAAAACAAATAAGCAACATATACACTGGAACAGAAAATGAAAAAAAAAAAAAGGGGAGGGGTGGGGGGAGTGGTAACAAATCATGGAGCAATAAGGAAGAGGCAGTAGAGTGTGGAGGGGGGCAGTCTGTAATCCAGGCTGTACTTGAAACGAATCATGCAGGGAGCTGGGGACACAGTGGGGTTTTTTCTTCTTCTTTTCTTTCTTTTTTTTTTTTTCTAGGAGCCTTGGTCCAGTTTTGACGTTACTGTACAAGAAATCAGGTTTTGAATTTTAAAAAATAAACACAGTCCCCCCCCAAAAGAATACAGCTAAGGGGAAGTAAAATCCGAACCCAAAGATTTCTTTTAAATGTATTCCTGAATTAAGATTTTTCAGAAAAAAAAAAAAAAATTGAAATAAAACCAAACACACGGACAGACACACACAAAACCCAACAACAACGAACAACCAGGAATGTTGCTTCTCCTTTCTCTTTGGTCAGTCGCTTGGGGAGAGATGTTGCAAAGTTTCAGACCGTTAGCTTCGGTGCTGTTTTCTGCTCAGTCTAAGTGCTCCACAAGAGTTCAGAGCAAGGGAGGTCAAGAGGGGGGTCTTTTGGACCAGTTTACTTGTGAGGTTGTTAAGGTTTCAGAAGCTACAAACTTGGATACATCCCAATTCCACTTCAGTCTCAGACACTGGACAGTCTGGAGAAAAGAAAAAAAACATAAGAAAAATAAGATATTTAAAACAGGGGACATCTTTCTGAGATAGGTCGGCTGCTTAAGTTCTTTTTCCCTACAAATCGAGGCTGTGGTTCATGAATCCCTGTAACCATGCGTTGATACGTGCCCCCAGCACCATGGAGGTGCAGGGTTAACCCAGCAGCTGGGCAAGATCAAGCCCACCAGGAGCAGCTCTCTCAGCCCACTGCCCCTTAATCAAGGAATTGGATGCTCAGGTGCCTGAGATGGGCTTTAGAAACCCCACCCCCAGCGACTCTCATCTCCTCCTGCAAACTCAGGCAAACCCTGCTGGAAATGAGTACGTTTGCTTTCCATCCTGGGGTAGTACATTTATGTATTACAACAACAACAACAAAATCCCCCTAAACTTAACAATTCCTTTGACTTCTGGATGTATAGCCTGAGTTCAGAGCCTGGTAATGGCACAGCCTTGTTTTGCATTCTACTCTGTGTCCTGGTGGGAGGTAAAACTGAACCAATTTTCTGCTCAGTAATTTTACTTTTTTAGCTGGGCCTCTTCTAATTAACTAAACTCTGAAATGAACAGCAGATTGTTCAGAAACTGTTCACTCTCGCAGTGATAAGACCTGATTATGTCGAAGAATGGTGTGCAGAGAGGCTCTTGCTTCTATTTATTGCTGTAACCACCAAGGTCATGTAACTTCTTTATTTACCCCATTAGAAGGTGGGAAGCGGAAAAGCGTAGAGGGGTCCCACCTGCAGAGAGGAGCGGACAGGAGAGGTGACCCAAAACTGACCAACAGGGTATTCCATCCCATCCGCATCACGCTCAGTATAAAAGCTGAGGGATCAAAGGGTCAACTCTCTTCCTTCAAGGACCTTGTATCTTCCTCTGCCTTTGAACCTGACCTGAGCATTCCTGACTCCAGAATCCAGCTCCTGTCCGTCACTGGCTCCAGTCTGGGACCTTTCCTGTGCCGGCTGGTGATTTGATCATCATCGTGGGAGCTTGATATGGTTTTGTATATAATGTGTACTTTTTAAAGAATTATTATTATTATTTATTATTTCATTATTTATTAATATTTTCAGTAAAGTAGTTTAGTTCTTTTTCTAAACTCATAAATCTCTTCATCTCTCCCTCTCCTCTCTTTGGAGAGAGAGGAGGGGAGGGGCCATCTGTCCTTGTGGTTGGCCAATCCGGCCAAAACCACAACACTGTGAAATGGTAAATCCATCGGCAGGAGCAACGCATCCATCAAAAAAGTCCATATGCTGACAGCAGCATCTCCAGCCCTGAGGGATGTTTTGCTAAGCCCCTGTTTTCCATGTGGTTCTTGGTGGCCCAACCCCGCATATTTGTCTCTCCTCTGCCCCGTCTATCGGTGGGACAAGATGCAGCAACATGTTAGGAAGCCCTGTTACCTGCGGGTTTTCCTCTGATCTGCAGCAACCTGCTGCTGCTCATTTGTGGGCAGGTGGGACAAACTCTGTGACCCAGCAGGGCCTATGGGAGATCCCATCTGACTTGGGGGAGGGATGGCTTTGCAGGCAAGATGCTGTTTCTGCCTTCAGAAAGCCACCTCAGCTCATATATCAAAAAGCAGATATAATTATTTCCTCCCACTAAGGAAAGCTTCCATTTAGCTTATTTCCTTTCCTTTCCTTCTCAAAGTTATTAATTATCTAATTACAACCACATTCTGCAGACAAGCTTGGAACTTGACAGGCTGCCCAGGACCACTTAGGAAAACTTAACTGCTTGGTGTGTGCAAGTGGCGGTGGTTTGTGTATGCGCACGTCTGACAGATGGCGGGCTGGTCTTTTCCTGATGCTGTCATTGCTGAGCCCTAGCCAGACAGAGACTCAGAAAAGGAAAATAAAATACAGGGAGGAGAAAGATACCACGGAACAATTTTCTGGTGGTCTCTTTTAAAAATTATTTTCTCCAGCAAGCAGAAGAAGGGGTGGAGGACGCTCGCTGCCAGCTACACGAGGTGTCATTGTGTCCTGCTCTTCTCTGAACTTAGGTGCCGTGTAAAACAAGGTGAAATCAGGCAGAAAGCAATACCAAGCTGATCTATTTCCACTGATTTTTTTAAATCCCACCCAAGACTGCAGAGGTCAGCACAAAGCCGCCCTTAGAGCAAAGCTGGCAATTTGCAAGCCAGCGTCTTTAACCCCAGGTGAGATGCCCCGCTCTGGCTGCTGCTGCAGTGCAGGATCTCATCTCCACGGGCCCTTTCTCATTTCCAGCAGGTCTTTTAGCTCTGGCCAACTGAAAAAATGGGAATTTCACAGCAGCTCAGTTTGCTCCCAGGGTGTTTTGGCTTCCCCTATGGCTAGGTGAAAGACGGTGGTCTACCTTGTGGATGGCATCCCTGCTGTGCCCCAGGGTGTCCTCCTGTGCTCCCATGGCTTAACCCATCCTTTCCCATCCCACACAGGGCACTGGGACCAGGGTCATGGTGGGTAGATGTGGGTGCTGCTCAGCTATTGCTTTTACTAATGCCTGGTTATCAGCCCTGGTGGGACACAATGACCTGGTAAGCTACTTCCACTGCTATTTTCTGTGACTATCCACTGCACTTTAAAGCAGCCTGTCTCAGCTGATGGACCTATATTATGACCAGATACAGAGGTGACCCAAAGGAAACTACTATACCTGGCCATGAAGGGGTTATTCTCCCCATCTTGACATGTACTTGTTTTTCAGTACACATCATGCACATTTTGCTGGTTATTCTTACCACATACTCTATATAAGATCCACATCACCGAGTAAAACCCACTTATTCACAGACCCAATCTGTCAGCACTAGAGAAGGAAAGAAGTGCACAAGATGAGTACCACCCTCTATGTGACCTGCTGCCTCCTTTTCTTCTTCTCTGGACCTTTGGGATGTTGGATACTGACTGTCTTTGAAAATCTGGATCTAAGAGGCAATTTTGAAAACACATAAATGGTAATGGAAGGAGGTGGGCATCTGCTTGTTGCTTGAGGGGCAGGTAGAGAAGTGATGAGATTTGTGATAACGGCTCTCGGCCTGTTCCTCCTCAGTTACCCCCTCCAGGTTACTCAAATAGAGGAGTACCATGCTAAAAACCTGATAGCATCCCATGAGGAGCTTCATAAATTGAGGGGACTTCAGTGGCTTCTCAGTTTGCTACGTTGCTCAGAGTGCTATGTATATTGGAGAAATTATGCCCTGAATCCGGCTTGTGATCCTCGTGTCAGAAACCTGGTCCTTGCTTACTGCAGTTTGAGTCTTGCAGGGGGAAGGAGGATCATCTCCTGGATGAGGAAGAGGGATAATACCCCAAAAAAGAACTGTGGGCTGGTCTTTCTTCCTATCCTACCAAGCGCTGTCATACTATGGTAGCCAGACCCTTCACAGTGGCTGCCTCCTCCTGCCCCTTGTTTCTGAAGGGCTCATCTTGAAGTGTCATGGAGCCTTGTGCCTGGGCCCCCAGAAGGGCTGGCCCTGATCCCCCAACCCGTCGTACACCAGAAGGGGAAGCGTCTCCCTGCATGTGCCTCAGTTTCCCTGGGTGGGAAATTGCAGTACATCCCTGGGATTTAATCACCCGGTGCCTGTAAGGCCCCTTCTGATGCTCCAAGGTATAGCTGAAGGGCATAATACTATATAATAACAATGCACGGTTATAGTATCTGGACTGAGAGATGATATAAGGTGAAGCTCTCTGCCAAACATAGTTTCCAAGCATTTCTCTTACCCTGTAGCTTGTAACTCAGGATATAGTTATTACGCACCGCTATATTGCAGATCCAATGCCGTTTCCTCTGTACAGTGAATTGAGGGATTGCTGCTTGATTTTTTCCTTGCTTTAGGAGCAATTCCCAGGCAGGGAATAAGGAGCCTTCCCCAGCCCAAGAGCACAGTATGGAAACCATGAAGTCCAAGAGCTGCCGACTTGATGTAAGGTGTCAGCGAGAGCACGGCCCTGGCTGCAGGAAATTTCGGAACACATCCTCAGGGTCTTTGCTTATATAGGATTAAGTTGATTTTGGTTACAGAGGGATTGAAATAATTTCCTTAACCTGACCAGGAGCGCAAATGAAATAGGAAACACAGCAAAACTGAGTTTGTTGGTTGGTGGGGTTTGTTTTCTTTTATTTTTTGTTGTTGTTTTGTTCTGGGTTTTTTTTTTGTTTGTTTGTTTTATTCTGTTTTTGTTTTGTTTTAAGGATGCTTTTTCAACTGCTTTTTGAAGATGGGAATGTGTGAAAAAATGCTTCTGCCCCCGGGACCAGCCTCTCTCCCTCCACGTGGGCTTCAGCCTGCCAAAATCCCTGCAAGGAAGGTGCTGGCTCACCTTCTTGCCCTGCCTTTGGGGCTGGGGGCGAGCAGCAGCGTGGTGCAGCACACAGCAGCTGCGGCTGGTACTGACTGGGGCTGTCACCAAGAAGTTTACAGACTGTTTTCTACCCCCCTTCCCCTTCCCCAGGAAAGTGAAAAGCAACGTGGGTCCAAGAGACCCCCAGCCCCGCTCAGTGCAGGGCATGATGTCCACGGGCTGAGGATGCTGCCTTCAGGATCCTCTGGGATGGGTGTGCTTTCTGAGCAAGCCTCCTTGCTGAAAGGGGTTTGAATTGCAATTTAACAAATTTCTTACAAGTTACACCCGTGGGCACACTCCTCACTGAGCCCATGTGTGGCTGCCCTGGCAGCCCCAGCCAGCTTCCCCACTCTCCTGGCACCTCTGCTGCCTTTGGCGTCGTCCCTGTTGCTGTTTGAAGTCTCCCTCCCAAGACTGTGCCTGCTCTTTAAGCATCCCCACAACATTCATTTTAACAGGATGTTAACTTAAAGGGCTGCTTTTTTTTTTTTGCAGGCTGTGGAGGTTTGGAGTGGGGAGCAGCATTGCTGTGAGGCAGGCTGGCGAGTGGTGGGGCTGCCTGGGGTGAGGTGGTAGGACACAGGCGACAAAAGAGCTCTTCCATCTCCCCCCACTGGGAAACACGCACGCACCAACGAAGCAGACGTTAGGCCAAAAAAAAAGTTAAACCAAAAAAAAAAATGAAAACACCAAAAATATTCCAGTGGCAATCCCCACTGCCACTGCCTCAAAACTCATCCTTCCAAAATGAGAATAACCAGAAAGGATTAATATAGGGAAACATACAACAAAAGCCTGCTCGGGCTATCCCTGATCCTTGTCCGTGCTGTTAATTAAGGCTTTATTTTGCCAGGTGCTGCACAATAGCTGGTAAGGTGTTAGTAGCATGTTACAGCGTGAATGGGGAAGGAGAAGTCCCCTGTTGAGTTGGATCTACCTGGAGATAACGCCTGAGCAAGACAGGGCAGAGCAAGCATGTCAGGCAGTGACCTCTCCGGTTGTTACCTGGGCATCCATCTTCAGGGCTGGAGACCCTCTATATATTTATCAAGAGGAGGAAAATGTGATGTAGATGTGTTACTTTGGAATAGTCCAACCACTAGGTTTGAGCGATGCTGGGTTACGAGAAAAAAGGGGATGCTCCCGCTTTAGAAAATCAATAAGTATTTCAGTCAGCACTAAGTAGCAGCTGCCCTTAATACTTTTTTTTTTTATATAAATAAATGCAGCTAGCTTGGTTATTGCATTATGTCATACCCCAAGTACGCCCGCCCGCCGCACCAGCGCTGCGTGCGTCCTGCCCTGTAGGCACTGGGATGGGGAAAAACAACAGCGAACAATGCAAAACGTGACTTGGGGATGCACGTGTTGGCCCCCATGCCTTCAAGAGAAAAGGTCAGCATGGGCTGGCGTGAATTTTTGAAATGCCAAAGCAAGCAGCTCCAGAAATCGGGTTGTTCTTTTCTTTAGATTAGAAAATGCCAGGCTGGAGGGGAGGACGAACCTTAACGTCTTGCCCTTCAGGCCAGAAAGTCTGAATTTGGACTGTTTCTGGCCATGAGAGCTCTGTCTCACCTGGGTACCAGGATGGTGGACTGGATGCAACTTGTGGCAGGCGACCTGGGCTCTGTGAGTGTCCCATGCTCCTCTCTCCCTACCTCCGTGACCCAACCCAACCCCAGATTTTCCAGCCAAGGGGACCCATTAGGACCTATCTGGTAGGCTGAAGTGCAGAGGTCTGAGGTACCCAGGAGGATCTTGCTGGGGATGCAGAAATCACCTAGTCTGGCGGAGGTTGCCATCATCCTGGGCAGGGTCCCTACACGAGGTGCTCCCTGCCAAATGCCCCTACTTCACCCCTTAACCTTGCTCATTCCTGAGTTTGGAGACACAGGGATCATTGCTCTCAGCTGTCTTGGGAAGGACTACTTTAAAAAAACATATGGCAATTATCAATCCTAGCGGCCGCAGTCAGGTTTGTATGCTTTCCTTTCCAGCATCCTGTGTTTTGTTATCTGCTCCAAACCTTCTGAAACTTATGCTGCTTGAGATGAACTTTTTCCATGCCAAATGGCGATTCCTCTTTCTTGTCATTGTTTTAATTTTCTGGAGTCTGGGCAAAAATGGTCCGGCCGTTTCAGAGTATGGGGAGAGTGGCAAATAGCCGCGGTCGGAAAAAGCTGAAGGCTTCCCCGTGACTGTGTTGGAAGTTGGGACGGCAGCGGGTGGAAAGCTGAAAAAAGCCAGTATGCAAATCACCCAGCTTGCAAAGCAGCATCCCAGCTGGACCTGGAGGAAATTAAGCTTGTTTTGATGTAGTGCTGAGCCTTCCAAAATCACCTTCCGACCATGCATGGGCTGAGTGTTTCTGTGAGTCATATGAAGGAGACCTAAGGCAGGAAGCACCAGGAGATAGATATATTGGCTTGGCTTTTGTCACAGCACCATTACCATTAAGCTTGCAGCCACCATGAAGCACCCTCCACTAGGGTGGAGGTGAAGTGGTGGCTGCCAGGAGCTGGCTTGGAGCTGGACTCATGACCAGCAGGTTGGGAGGTACATAGGCAAACCTGATGCCTAGATTAGGTGTAGAGCACCTGGCCAAACGTTGGCAAACCAGCATATCTCCTTAACCCTGGGAGGTGGGTTGCCTCTCGCCTCCCTCAAGAAGCACCTGGTGTCACATAGCAAGCTGACGTGAAGATACAACCCCCCTCAGTCCCTCCTATGAAGGATTGTCTTCACCTGATGCTGTCCTCCCTCTGCCTGCTCCACCCAAAACAAGAGCAATTGCTCCCCAGCTGAAGGCAACCCCACCTGTTTCTGGAGCTTGTAGAGAAGCTTTTGCTCTGCCAGTCAAAACTGGATGTCAGAAAGTGATGTCAGAGTGATACCAGAAGACTTTTCAGTTCTGCAATTCACATGCTGAAATTCCTACATGTAACTTGTATCACAAAGGCTAAAGCACAAATTAAAACACATGGAGATAATTTCACTTGAATGCGTCAAAACTTTAGGTGTGATTGTGGAAACAGGGGTCTCTATTCTGTTTAGGGATGGGAAAACTCTATCTGCACGTATTTTGTTCATGTTTATGGATGGTTTTATAACCATATTGCTCATATTGTTATAGTGAAGTCAAAGGAAGAAGGGGTATGCTGTTCGGCATGTAGTGTACATAAAAATCATAGAATCATTTAGGTTGGAAAAGACCCTTGGGATCATTGAGTCCAACCATCAACCCCACTCTACAAAGTTCTCCCCTACACCATATCCCCCAACACCACATCTAAACGCCTCTTAGACACATTCAGGGATGGGGACTCAACCACCTCCATAAAGCTACACTTGCTGCAGGTGTTGACTGGATCTCTACCAAAGGGATAGTCTCAAATTATCTTATGGAGTTGTCAGCTGTCCCAAAATAGACAGTAGCGTATATATTTGAAATTTAAAACATTTTTTTTGTGATTTGAATAGCACAAAATCGCAACTTTTTAGGAAATGTATCGTATTGCTTATCAGCAGCTTATCCTTGCAGGAGAAGCCAGTGTGTGGCAACCCCTAAGAGGTTTGGAGAGCTGTATTTCAGAAAGCTAATTTCCACACACTGGCCTTTCAGAAAGGGTCCCCCTTGTACTTAACCACACCGCAACGGGGTACCTGTGTGGGGAAAAACAAGACATCAACAGGACGAGGTGGTACACCAACGCTACAGTCATGTCCTTGACGGCATCTACCTTGCTGCCCACATATCTACCTGGGAAACCAGCTCATACTTGCTTGTGCAATAGTCCCTGGGGATACCCAGCTGCAATGGGGGTTGGGGGATCCCTCTTGCTGAACACGACCAGAGGCAAGCAGTAGAGGTGAGGCACGAAGGGGAAACTGAGCCATGAAGGAACAGCATCTTAAAAAAAGCAGAAATCCCTTGATTTTTAATGTGTTTCCCATCATGAAAGCCTAAAAAGATGGGGATGGGGAATAAATTCCCATCCTTGTGGTTGCTCTCTGCCCTCCAGGGAGTGCTGGTCCTTGTGGCTGTGGCACAGACCCCTCCATGGGCCAGGAAAGGAGAAAGGCCGAATGTGTGGCCATCCCTCAAGCAACAGAAAAGGCAGCAGGGTCGGTCTGCAAGGCTTCAGAGGGGAGGAAGCAGTGGGGAAAGGAATTCAGATAATTGTGTACATGCAGGGTGGGGAGAGAGGGCCAAAATCAGATTTAATGCTGCGGGTACGGACAGACTGAAACCAGATACCCTGCCTTGTGTTTTTCTGCCTTCGCTGGTATGAACCCTTATCAGCCATCCGCTCTTGAAGTCTCCCAGATGAAGGAAAGCCACAATTATGTGCATCTTACAGCTGGGAAACCATTTAAAAACACATCCCTTGCAGTTGTTCATTCCTGAGCCACAGGCACCCCCTGCCTCCCCCCACTATCACCGAATGTACCTCTCGCTGTCTAGAGGAAAGCCACTAATCTAATTTACCCCAGGCTTCTCAGACCTTGGAGAATTTATCTGCCCATATCTGGTCTGAGGTAAAACATCCTCCCTGCATCTGGCAGCTCCCTGGTTTGTTATTGAGAACGTAACCAGCCGTTTGGTGGGGATGTGGCGTAAGAAAAAGGAGATTTAAGCCTTTTCTCCTCCCTCCGAGACTGTTTCTGTCTTTCCAGCCCATCCTGCCCACGGTTGAGAAAGGTAAATGGCTTGCTCACTCCCTGCTGTCTGGGGAAAATTGTGGTGATGAAAGAGCCTGAAGAGACAACAACAAAAAAATAAACCAACCGGGGAGCACATGCCCTGGGCCCTCTTGCCCAAGTCTTGTCCAGGACTGAGCACACCCCCCAGGCTGGGGTCTGGACCAGCTGCCAAAAACAGTTCCTCACCCACAGCTGAAATAAATCTGGGCCACTTGAGAGTGCTCCTTTCATAAATAACTACCCACAGCAGAGAGAAGTGGATTGATTCAATTATTATTTATTTTTTTTTTCAAAAATAAATCTGAGGTCAGCAAGCAGCCAATATTGATTGAAATGACTGAATAATCTTGCTTTAAATCCTTTTTTTCTCCTGGGTCTGTTACAGAAAGGCTCACTGGTGCCCATGGCCACCCATCTAAATAGACATTATATCTACGGAGTAGACATCAGGGCTTGCTCACCTGGAAGAGGTACCAGACCTATAAGGTGTTTAAGACTATAGAATCATAGAATCGTCTAGGTTGGAAGGGACCTTAAAGATCATCTAGCCCAACCATGCTGTAATATATTTGACACTTTACTTTTTCTTTCCCTTTTGACAGATTATTAAATTAAAAAAAAAAAACCCAAAATGTAGAAAACTCACATTTTAGAAGTGTGTGATGTCATTTGCTTGCACGGATCCAGTGCAGCTGACACTACTGTGGTTACCAAAATGGCCTCTATTTAAAACTGCTTTATTAATCTATAATCTATGGGTTTATCTATGAGCATATTAATCAGCAGTTAGTTGACTGCTTTCGACTGCGACATACTTTGTATCTATCATACAGGTGACCTTCTTGCACCCAGTTCATATTTAAAGGTGGAAAATGAGCTTTCCCGTTCTTGCAGCTTCAGACACACCTCTGCAAGGCTAAACTGTCTGGAGCAAAAGAGGTGTCTCCAAGTACCAGAGGAGGCTGTGGCCCTTACAAGTAAGTTTAGCACCTCTGCACGCTCTGATACCAATTTTTCCTTAGCTCCTGAAAATCAAGCTTTTGGGCTTTCCTTGGGGCTTCGGTTCCTTTCCACTGGAGAAGAAGAGAGGGAGATGCTCACCAAAGAGAGAAGCTGAAGGGCTGGTGCAGCCCCATCTTGAATTTTCAAGATACCTGAAAGTTCATTGCTCCTCAAAAACCAGCTCTGCCCCAATCCAAACTGGCATAACTCCCCTGTGCCCATCAGTGTGGGAAAGCCCAGGTGACCTCTGTCACACCCAGAAACTTGTGGGCTCAACTTCCCATGGGAAAAATTGCCCTTTGGGGCCCCAAAACACCTAGAGAACGCCACTGCTTCCACATTTCACCTTGTGGCTGATGGCCATAGCTCAGATAAAATCAGTCGCCTAGGGCTGGCCTCATGGGAAGGAGGAGAAGCGAGAGCTCTGCAAGGGAACATTTTGCTGCTGGGACGCTCAGAGTTTCTGTGTTACATTCTGCTTCTCTGCAGCAACCTCCAAGCACTTAGTAATGTTTGCTCCAAGGTGCTGTGCCCCTTCCTCACCAGAAAATTAAACCAAAAATCAAAAATGCTTGAAAGAGGAAGGAGTCCCCACAAAAGAAGATCTTCCCCAGCCCCGCACCGGCCTCTGTGAGGCAGTGGGGTTCATCACAGCAGGAGAAGGAGGTAGGTTTGTGGGAGCCCCTTGTTAAAATCTTGGCAGCACATCACTGAAAGCACAGCTAGAGATTGCTGAAAGGTGGAAGTTGCTGCTAACAACCAGTTGGGGCAGGAAAAAGCACAGCTGCTTTGACATTTGAAAGGACCCTCTAAGCTCTGTCCACGCTCTGCCTGGCTGCCTCAGGGATGGCAAGCTCTGGGGGACACCACCAGCATCTTCTGACCCATGGAAGGGCAAGTGGTCCAGGGAAAGCCAGCGGCTGGGGGCAAAGAAGGACAGGAGGGAGCCGGCCATCACCAGCCCTCGCAGCTAACGGAGCAGCAGAGGAAGCCCATTGCTGCTTCCTTGGGCTCATCTTCCCTCCCCAGAAGCGCTCACACACAAGCCTGGCTTTGCACAAGAGGAATAAAGGAGCAGGTAGAGGTGGAAAAAAGGCAGGGAATGAGATGTTCCTTTTGGGCTGCTCAAGTGAAATATCTGGGGTTGGGGAGAAGAGGTAGCGCAGGTGCAGACCTGTCCTTAAAGAGCGGCTCTGAAGCTGAGGGTGCAAAGATGAAAGCAGTCATTTCACTTCTTCCTCTGCCTCGTGAGTCCCCCATCCTCTGGCCTCTAGGCTTCTCAGATCAATATGGGCTCCAGCTGCCAGATCACACGCAATTCTGGGCAGGCAGTTGGTTCTCCCTGCCCGAAATGCACACCCAAAGCAGTGCCAAAGCAGTGGAAACACGTTAGGTAGAAATCAGGTAAGGAGGGCAAAGTTGTTACAGGTGGGCCATACCTCTACGTGCACTCCTACCGAGATGCTCACAGCCGAAGAGGTGCAAATCTTACCCCGCACAAATACAGCTTGCAAGCTAAGGCTTAATTTATTCCAGGCGACAGTGGCAGGACCTGTTACAGCCTAATGACATGCCGTTGGCTGGGCTGTAACGACTTGATGTTACATCTCTGCCAAGCTGTTTGGAAAGAAAAAAATGTATTGGTGTTGAAGACAAACGCGTTCTCGTAGGGTGATCGAGACTATCTGGGAGGGAAATACCAAGAGGAACATGGTTCTGCGTCTGGGGAATATGTGAAGGCAGTGGCTTCGGGCAGCTGGCGCCCGGTGCAGCGTGGTGTGCAGCGTGCTCTGACGACGCTGGCAGCCAGTGTGAAATGTGCCTCTGGTCCCTGTCCCCCTCTGCAGGGATAAACACAATTGAGATGTGAAATGAGCCCTAATAACACCCTGCTGCCTCCGCCCCCGCTTCAGAACGGTAGAGAGCGTTGGGCAAAGGGGAAACTTTTCCTCCTCCCCTTTGCGCTCCTGCCAAAATAACACAAATTCTAGGAAAAAACAACACCTTCTCCAAAAACACAATATATAGACATCTGCAGCTTTATTCTTTTTTCCAAGGGGAAATCTTTTGGTCTGGGCTGCTCAGCCAGCAGTTTCCCCGCTCTCCCTGTTTCTCCTGTGTGCGGTACGTATCCGGCTGCGGTTTGCAGACCTCATGAGTGGCAGCATCCCCGCGGGAAGCGACAGGGCATCGTTCTCTGGCTCCAGGACTGAGACTGGCCACCGGCAGGTCTTACCCCATGGATGAGACCTTTCCTGCCCGTTTCTCCTCTTGACCTGTCCCTGCTCTGTTTCGATCGGGTGCTTTGGGAGCAAGCCTTGCTCTGTCTGTACACACCAGGAGGAGGAACAGCCTCAGCTTTTTTTTTTTCATCGGTGCAGCACAAAGACTCTGCAATAACGTCGACTCCTGGGAGTAAATCAGCGAGTGGATGATAGCAGCCATCCCTGCTGACTGACTCAACCGTGCGGCTTGATGCCGGTGGAATTAATAACAACAAACCCCCTGCTTTAAGCACATCTATGGTTTAAACGCCCTTACTTTAAAATAAAAATAAAATAAATAAATTTAAAAAAAAAAAAAACAAAAAACAACACAAAACGAACCACAACCAAAAAAACCCGGGGCCACCCACTAAAAAGCAGAGACAGTTCGCATAAAATCAATGGCATTTCGCGGGTTTCTGGGAGCAATCTGCGGGACAGGTACGATTGCCTTACGGACCTGGGGTGCTTTTTAACGTCGGACACAGTCGCTGACAAATGGCAGCTGAAGCACCTGTAGGCCAGATGTGCGCAGCTGTACGTGTGCTGCTGCTGATCAATCTTCAGATTACATCACGCTCCAGATGCCTGAATTCAGAAACGCTTGGAAGGCAGAGCTGGAGGGAGTGAACTGCAAGCTTAGGCATTTCTTTCTTCCCGACGGCTGATGCTCTGCACGCGATGCCGAGCCCGTCTGTTGTCACGCTGACCTGCGCGATGCAGCCTCCAAGCAAAGAGAGGGGAAACTCCAGACACCAACTGGGGAGACACGTTGGCATCCTGTACGCAGGAATAATGCCCCTGCATGATTAATGTGCCGGGGAGGCGGGCTTAGGTGCCACCCTCTCTGCATTTCTACCACCTGAGACCCAAAAAAAAACCCGTCAACATCCGCCGTTGAGTTGGTTTGCTCTGGTGTTTCTCCACACCCTAACACATGGCACAGCTTCGCTGTCTCACTATGGGCATGTCTGTGTGTGCGCACGCGCGTGTGTAAAGGAACTCCTGTGAAAGTCAAGTGATTTTAATTGTCAGTCACTCCCTGCAAAAAGTACGGCACTTGTGCCTACAACACCGGGAAGGCAGACTTTGCCTGCTCTAAGAAAGACTTGGAGCTGATTGGTGAAAAAAGACGGGTTTTTTTTTTTTCTTTTGCATTTGGAGTAGGGAAGAAGGTCTTCCTTTTTACTGCATGAAGTTTTGTTTGCTCTTCAAAATTGGCAAACAGATGCTGGGGCAGATTCCTTGAAGCGTGGGGGATTTAATCCCCATTTTTTTACACTTAGGGGTCTTTACAGAGCATCACAAAAAGCCCTGTACGTGAAGAAGGAGGATTCCCCTGTCTCCTTGCCCAGCGTGCTCAAAGTCACCCATGCCTGGGTTTGGCATAGCATCCTGGGTGACGTTCCCAGATGTTTACAGAGGAAAGGGTGCTACTTTGGCATCTTCCTCCTAGCATGAGGCAGCGTTTGAAGAATGTGCCCTGGCTCACCACACCCCGGTCCCTGAAGTCAGCGATTGCAATCGCTTGACCCCAGCCCAGCAACGTTTCACGTGGTGGCAGGTGCGGGTTTTTGATAACCACCCAGGCTCTGAGTAACGGCGGTGATTCAGTCTCCGTGTTACTAATCTCCCAGGACTTTTGGAGAGGAATTGTACCGGGCCAGGTCTCCGTCTGGGATTAATCAACATAGCTTCACTGAGGACAAGGGGCCAAATTCTCACTTGGAATAAACCGGCTTAACTCCGCTGCAGTCAATAAAGCCACTCTGATCTTTGTTTTTATGGCAAGAATAGTCCAACTCTTTAAAATACGTGGGGTTACAGGGTGTTGCCCTCATGCAGAGGGAGTTACGTTTTTACACACCGAAGAATCCCACTGGAGTAAGAAGTATTTGGCATTGAGTAAGGCACTCCAAGTGCGTGCCGGTGATGTTAACCACGCCGTGCTTCAGAAAAAGCCACCACACGAGGCCAGGGTTAGCAGGGCTCAGGACAGGAGCCCGGCTGCACACCGGGTCAGCCCCATTCACCTTTTGGGCACCCTGTACTGATGCTAACACTGTGCCTCTGGAGATGATGACAGTGACCTTGAATAAAACATAGAATCTTCTAGGTTGGAAGGGACCTTCAAGATCATCTAGTCCAACCCTCAACCCAACTCTGACAAAAAAAAAAATAAATAAATCACTAAACCATGTCCCCCAGCACTATGTCAACCCGCCTTTTGAACACCTCCAGGGATGGTGCCTCAACCTCTTCCCCGGGCAGCCCATTCCAAGGCTTGATAACCCTTTCAGCGTAAAAATTTTTCCTAATCTCCAACCTGAACCTCCCCTGGCGCAGCTTGAGGCCGTTTCCTCTAGTCCTGTCGCTTTGCATTTATTATCTGCTACTGCCCAGAGGCTCTCTCTGTCTTCGATGGGCTGACAGCTACATTAGCAGGGACACAAGCCTCGCAAGAGCCACCCTGGGTCCTGCACCTCTCCTGTGCTGTTTCTTCTAGCCTTTACGGTACAATCCCTCTTAGAAACTTCACGGCCTTTGCCTTCCATGCAGGTGGCATTGCCCAGGCTTAAAACCAACCCTCTAAATTTCAGCCTGAGTCCTTTCATCCAGCTGCTGCTCTTTAGCTTGACGAGCCCCTTCCTCCCCTGCCCTGGTGTTTCTAAGCAGCCCTGCCACCCTCACTCTGCTCCCCTGTCTCCTTGCCAGTCTCTTCTCAAGGCTGGATCTCTGCTGCCTGGGGATGGCCAACGCAGCTTGGCATCTGGGGACCTCTGCAGGACAAGTGGCAGGAGGTGAGGTTACTTGCTTGGCTGGAAGGGCTTTTGGAGTCTGCAGAGGGTTTTTGTTTGTTTGTTTGCTTGTTTGAATATGTTATGCTTCAGCGTGGCCTTGTTTGCTTTGCTTCAAACCTCTGATGGAACAAATGCTTCACTGTCTGTTGGTTTTCGCTTCTGTTTGTGCACCTTGGGCTGCTGTGGCTACCAGAGGGCCTCCTGGTCATGGTAATGCCAGGGCTTTCTGGAGAGGAGGACAATAACACAGCAGCTGTGAATCTCCCTTGGGCCTGGTCATGGGTGCAATATTTTATCTTTATTTTTGTGGTTTCTCCTGTTGCCACTACTTCAGGCATGTGGTCTCCTGAGGAGGCAGCAGTAAACGGCTAGTCCTTGTCCAGGCTCTGAGCAATTGTGAATCACTCCTTTTTCCAAGACTCATAAGGCTAGCATCATGGCTCAACTCGAGGTTGGCCAGCTGCTTTACAGGCTTTCCTGAAACTGTTACGTGGGTGACGCTGGGCAAGCGAGTAACGGGAAGCAGGAGAGGGAACGAACTTACTCACAGCTTCTTTAGCAACACATTTCCAGCCTGGATGGTGCCACAAGCTCCCCAGGATGAGAGCTGCCCAACCCTCTGCTCTGCTCCAAGAGCCTGCACTCCCATAAATTAACGTCTTGGGGGTTTGCATTTCCTCTGTGAGCTCTAACTAATAATTTTTAAAGTTTTATGTCCAGCGGTGGCCTGCGAGTGGGAACTGAGGGTGGTGTGTTCTGCTTGCTACCTACCAGCTTTCTATGTTGCTGCTACGTGTTTCGTTCCTATAAATAAGCTCTCCACTTCAGAGCTCTCGTGTCAGTTTTTCATCATGTTTCTGGGGTTTATGGCTTTATGAGAGGTAAAACAAACTTGGTTGCTCCCTTGTTGCTATTTTTCAAAGTGGGAACAAACAGTCTCACTCCAGCAAATTCGAATTCCTGGAGGAAGAAACATACAAAGATGCAATCTCTCTGTTAAAGGAGCAAAAAAGTCAGTGTGTCCTTAGATTGTCTCCATTTAGTGAAGTATTTAATCACATGCCTGGTGTCTAAATGTGTGCTGTTAGCCCTGCTGACTTCCGTGGTGTTTTAGCACAGGCACTGAGGATGTGCAATGTGCTTTGCTGAATCAGAACAGCAAATGACTACCAAGAACTTGATTTGTATGCGGCATGCACACAGAAGCCTAGAAAAAGCTCTGGAAAATTGGTTTACGTGGTCTTTTCCAGCCTGCAAAAGGCAGATGTATGTTTTCTTGTCTCCAGTTGTCATTCAAACTTTGGTGTGTGTTTTTTTTTCTTTTTTTCTTTTTTTATTTTATTTCAGTGATTAAATGAATGGGTTAAGTCAACATTTTCAACCAAATTAGTGTGGATAACTCGGCTCAGTGCCAGCTGGCTGGTCTTGTTTAGGTTTGCCAGCTGCAAGCTGGACTTATTTGAACCTTTGAGTCTGAACTCTGCTAGGTTCCCGCTGAGCTAATAACCTGTATTACTGTGGTACTGATGCAATCCCCTTTCTTGGGGGGTGAGGAAGAGGAGCTCTCTGCATCTGTTCAAAACAAAGTCTTTGTACTTTGGCAGTGCTGTTCCTCTCTGAATTTCTGTGCTGGGATGTGCAGACCTGAGCTAATCTTGTCCTCCTGCGAGCTGGGGGCTTGCTTTAAAGTTGCTGGTGTGCTTCTCAGCTGACTGCTTGGGTTAGCAACTGATGCCAAACAGCCTTTCTGCTCTACGCAACTGAGTTTTATATGCAGCTTATGTTTGGAGTACAACAAAATGTCTCCTTAAGTTTCTTATTCCCGAGGTTAAATCTGCACCTGTATGTTTGGGAAGCGTGAGGTATGCTGGATGTTACGTTTCGTGGTTGAAATGGAAGTGCTAAAGACTCATTAAGAAATCAAATTGAATGCAGGTAAGCTGTAGAGAATTACTGGTCTACCTCTGTCTAGAGCAGTGTGTGTGCACGCTTCTACACACAATACACAGCTCATCTGTCATACCATGTTTAGACTCTAAATATGTTGTAGGCGTGGAGAAGCATAGGATATCTGTAGTGACTTAATTTAAGCTCTTTTCACTCGTCTGTGCTATTTACCAGTTAAAGATGCTTCTGGTTTTTTTCAAGATTTCTGGTTGCCCCTCTTATTCAGGCACAGACGTGTCTCATCATATCCATATGTGCAGTGCACATTTCCCTGCATGTAGGTGCACATATAATACAGTACTTGACCATATCAGTAAATATTGGTGTGTGTGTATATACGTAATATTGTAAAGTTGGTGTTCATCTATTAGGGAGCACAACCATAGGTATACCACTGAGAACTAAAGAGATTCTGGTTTTGGACATCACACCTTGTGGAGACAGCCTCCTCTTCCACTTGATCCTCAGTTCTTGGCAAATGTGATTAGCTGTGTTTCTTACTACACCCTCACTTGAACGGGAACTAGGTTTCTAAGGATCAGCAGTTCCTCAATGCAAAGGCTCTCTAAAGCTACCAGTTAATTAAATCAGTCAATAAATAAGTGAATGAAACAAAGTTTTAGGAGGTGGGCTCTGGAAGACTGGTTGGTGGTTCTTGTGGTACGTGTTTTTCTTTCTTGAAAGTGGAAGAAGTAAGAAATGCAAACGGAATGGCACTCCCCTCCCTGAATGAGTGCTGCAGTGAGGAGGGATAAGGGAAGGATAAGGACACTGACAGAGCAGTGTCCCTGGCTGGCAGTCAGTCTCTGAAACACATCTGAAGCTGCAGCCCGCTTGACCTGCAGCTGGGAACCTTGCAGCAATGCAATGTGCTTCTGTCCCTGTGGGACTGGCAGGAAGTCTTTGGAAATCAGCGCTCCCCAGATGAAAATCTCACTTGCTTCTGCCATGCCTGCCAGCTGGGGAGGTGTCCTCAGACTGGGGGAGCTGTTGGGCCACGCTCCTCTCCTGGAAGTGCACGGATGCACCCTACAGGAAACTTAACCTGACAATCCCACGTGATTTGGCTGAACAAAGTGATCTCTGCCCTTTCCATACTTATTTATATTTTTAGTTGACTGCATAATTTGGCCCTCCAGAAAGTCCCTTCAGGAGGTCACACAGCTGAAATAATAGCTAATGATTTTTTAAAATTATTTGGGAGTTATTAAATACTTTCTTCTTCCTTCCATTCCCTCCCCTCAGGCCCTCTTTGGCAAACACACCAGAGCACTTCCTATTTCAGGACAGGACATGCTGCAAAAGCACCCTGAGAAGGAAGGACCCACACTTGTTACCACATGTTTGCATGCTGCCCCCAAGCCAGGTAGTGCTGGAATAAGAAACCTTGCTGAGGTGTGCTATACCACAGTAACTCCAGACACTAAGAAGAACAGTTGACATTGCTTTTCCTTTCAGAGATGTTCTTATTCTTCTGCCATCGCCTCACTTGGCTGTTCCATCTCTGATTACAGAATGTTCTTAAATCCAGAATGTGGGGCTCTTAAGACTTCTCTAGTATTAGACCATCCAAACTATTTCCATCTATGCTCCCTTAACGAAAAGAGCAGAGATTATTCTTTTCAGTGGAGCTGTTCCTGGTTGCACAAGTAGGTTCTGACTGCAGAAATTGTGGTTTGTATCTGTTCTGGGGAAATCTACCCCCCTTTTCTATGTCTGCAAAGAATCTCCCATGGGCATGGGCTTTGCGTGAGATGTTTAGCTTTTGTGGACTTGCTGCCTGGCCAGGGGATCACCTCTGATGAGACTCAGCCAAGTTGTCTTGTTGGCTGAGGATTGAGTCTAGGCACAAGAGACCCAAGGGAATGCCTGTGGGCTGCCTTTCCAGGAAAGGGAGCTGTGGCCTCTCCAGGGACCAGGGATGCTTGTGGGGAGGGCCTAGGCCACTGTAGTAGTGGGATATGTAGGGGCTACTCTGAACTAGGTTGTGTCTTCTCCTGGACTTCCATCTGTGTACTTCAAACCTGAAAATGTTGCTCTTGTATGTTACGGATTTGAGTTTTTCAAAGAGCAACTAAATGATAAAAACTCTCAGACAGGAGCGTAGGCTTCCATTCTCAAAGGAAAGTTAGGGTCCCCTCCAGAGCTGAGATTTTTTTTGAAAGGCACTAAATCTCTTTGGCCTCAGCTCCAGTCTGTTCATCAGTCGCTGTCACATCCCTAATAACAGACCAGAGGAAGATAGTCTTGGCTGTTTGAAGGCCAAGCTCAGTGTGATGCTCTGATGGCGGGTAGGCACTTGCACACAGGGAGGGTGGAATAGTAGTATCATGCTTCAGCTCAATGGTGTTTGACCATGGTAGTCATGATCAAACAAAACAGCCTGGTTGACTGCTGGGTGGGGAGCTGGAAAACCATTAGGGTGAATTTTGACCTACCCCGGGCTTGGTAGCAGATGAGAGCTGGGGACCTACTGCTCCTGTGGGAGAGTTGGTGGGGGCTTCAGCTCAACTTTGGGTTAAGATTGGGACCAGGGTGGGAGAGAAAGTGGGAAACCTTCACAGTAGTTTGCAACCAGTCTCTGGGAACCCTGTTTAAATCTTTCCTCTTTCCCTATTTTTTTTTTTTTTTGTAGCTGCAACATGTGTAGGTGTGAAAAGGGTGTTGCTGGCTCCTGGGAGTCTTTCTGCCTCCAGCCTGTCTCTTTCTTGACCCCAATGCTCCTGGCTGCTCCCCCTTCATCCCAGTCATCGTGCTCCCAACAGCCATGTGATGCAGTGCTCTGTGGTCTGCATGGCTCTGCAGTCTGCACTGTTAACAGGCTCCTCAAGTTAGTGTGATGCCTGCTCGTTTATTTTAATTTATTTTTAAGTCTTGGCCTCCCTTTGTGATAAATCCCAGCCTAAGCTGCTCATTCTGCCTGTTGCCTCTTCCCTGGTCTCCAAGGCCCTTTGTTTCCTCTCCTGGCGGTCTCCTCGCCTTCTCCTCCTGGTCTGCTCCTCCTTCCTTGCCCTCAACTCCCTTTGTTCCCTCTGTGCTTTGCTCCATCACTTGCCTCTGCCGAGATGAGAGCACAGGAGATGGTCGCAGCTCTTGGTTCAGGTTCCCTCGGCTCTGTGTTGTGCCTTCTCCCAGTTTTGGGCTCCTCATTGTCTGACAGGCTCAATTCAATACCAGAAAAGAATAGCCAGGTGTTTACACGCATACGTGCTTCTGGCAGCTCTCTAGAACATCACTGATTGCGCTTCTTCATGCCTCTCCTTGCACAAGGCTTCAAAAGCAGCACAAAATTCTCCACCCCATGGAATTGGTGTGGGTTTGTCCTGCCGCAGAGAAAGCTGATGCTTAAATTCCCTCTACTTCCCTTCCACCACCACTCGACATCATCTGTTCCAGTTACAACGCAAAAAGGTGCCTCTCCCCAAGATCCCATCCTGCTTCTCAGGAGGGACTGCAGCATGGAGGAGAATCCTGCACTTTTTAGTCTATCTGCAGCAAGCAAATGCTAGTGTGTCAGGCTCTCCAGGAGAGGGGGGGGAAAGGAATAGATGAAAGTACAGAAACATATCTGAAGATGCCCATAATTTAGGAACACTTCTCGCTCAACAGCCATAATGGAAAAAATCCTGATGTTTTCTGCTTTCCTTTCTACGCCAGAAACCTCTCTTGCCGTTGTGATGTCTAGCTTTAGCCCTGCTTTATTAGTATTTTATTAATGTCCCATGTCATTTTTTAAATGATGCTATTAAGAGAGCAGGTAATGTCTGATTTAATTAGTGTAGTATTCTTTTTAACAGGGAATGTTTCTAGTCTTTGGACTTTGGGTGGAAAATCTTGAACACGTTATCTTTGAAGAGTTCAAAACGAAGAAAAGGGCCTTGAAGTCTGATTTCTGAAATCCTCTCTCAGTTCATGTCTGCTGTGGGAATGGGAAGGAACCAGGAGCATGGGCTGTTCAAAGCTGCAGAAACACAAGAGGGCTTTCACGGCAAGGTGGAGTGAAATGCTCCAGGTGTCAGTGTGATTTATTTAATTTTTATTTTTTTTTTGTAAACGAAGAAATTCAGTCTTGCGTTCAACAGCAGTTATCACTGTCGTACAAATGGAAGTGAGGAGGGTTGCATCCCTGATCTAGGAAGTCAGGGGAGAAAATTAGTCCAAGAGGTATTTGGGTCTGAATTATTGTCTGTCAGCACTACGCAGGCAGCTCTTTCTCTGCCTTGAGTTTTGCATCTGTGTGCTGACTGTGGTATTGCCTTTTTTTAAAAATGCCTCCCCATCTCCGCAAAACCTCTGGTGGTTTCTGAACCATTGCTGATTTAAAGCATGCCTAAATATTTAAGGAAAGTCTGATTTATACTGTAAATGCTTGCTCATCAGTTTCCCTTTTAATCATTGCGACTGTTGGGACTCTAAAGCCCCCTTGGCTTCCCTGGTCACTTTGCACGGTTCTTGAGTGATTCTGCTTTAACTGGAGACCTCAGGATGGCTCTGGCCCAAGTGAACTCCTTGAGATCCTTGTGCAGTATTCTCCTGGTGGTACCCTGAGATCAGCAGATGCTGGCCTTTCTCTCAACTCCCACTCAGTGCCTCAAATCCCAGGGAAACCTCTCCTTCCGCTGCTACACCCTGTGCTTTGAAGACAAAAATGATTCAACAACATCTTGGGGGTCTGTATGGTTCAGCTGCCTTTAAAAAAACATTTGCAGGGGTTTCCGAAGCTGAGATAAGAACACCTCCACGCACAGCCTGCTCTGCCTTCAGTACCAGCCCCCTGCAGATCTTCCTCAACGCTGATGCCTGCATAGGAAGACTTATCTGCCTCTCCAGGAGATAATTCTCCCATGAGAATTATTCTCCCGTGAATTCTCCCGTGAATATTCTCCTGTCCACCTGTATGTGATGCCTGTTGGCAACCATGCACCGAGCTCTTCCTGAGTTAGGCAGTTGAGATGCCCTTTGCCTTCAGCATGGTGCTTCTAAGCGCCCCCCACCCCAAAAAAGCAGCAACCGAAAGGCCTGTGGATAAGATAATTTGTGATTATAATTAACGTGTGGAGTCTGCGCGACTACCCGGCTGTAAACCCCTGGGCTGCACAAAGTGGGCGCCGGTGCCTGGTGACACAGAACTTCACTATGGGCTTCAGCAGGAGCAGGATTTGGCCTGTATTGCCTTTTTTCATCGTGCTGTGGCTGCGCAGCCTCTCTGTGCTCCTTTTGAAAGCTGCTGCTTGCTTTTGCCTTGTTGTGCTGCCTGGAGCAGTTCCCGGAGAGCAGCACAGCCTGCTCTCTGTGCTCTCTTCGTTATCTGCTCCACTAATGTGTGTGTACGCCTCTCTGTCTTTCATGTCTGCTGCTCTGTTTTGTTTTTGTTCCCTCCCCTCTTCCCCCACTCCATCTTTAGGTCACTCGTTTTGGGTCAATTTTTTTCTTGGTACTAAGTCCCCACTGCAGGATTTTCCAGATTTGTTGCTTTTCTGACTCTGGAGGGATGTTTTGTTCTCCTTTATTTGTTTTTCTGGCCAGAATACAAAAGGTTAAACAGTTTGGAGAACTTTATTCTGTATTTACTGCTGAGGTAGGTTTCTAAATCAACAATAGGTCGCGCATTGGGGTGACTCACAGAGCTGCTTAACCTTTTTCCTTCCGTTTTGTCTCTCTCCAAATCTGAAGTGCACATCTGCAATTTAGATCACTTGAAATGAGAAGCTGTGAAAGGCGTATAAATAGCTTGTAGATAGGCTGCTCAGCTTGGCCCCAGCGCAGAGCCAGTTTCCGTTTGGCAGTGCTCGGATCCCTCTGGGATGCAAAAAGCACCTAAAAATACAGGGTACTGGGAGGATGTTTTGTGCTGTAGTGGGGGGGGGGGACAAGGAGGATGGGCTGGCTGGGAGGCACAGAGCTATAGGCAGAGAAAAAAGTCTGGCTCCATGCGGATCCCTTCTCTCCATGCCCTTTTTGTAGGAAGGTCCTGTCTCTTGAGGAGGCTACAAGGTGGGCAGGGAACAGGCACCCAGAGGAAAAATATTATTAACATTTGCTTTTCAGAAAGGGGGACCGAGGCACCATCCGTCAACCAAAATTGCATGGGCAGGTTGGGTATGAACCAGGAGCAGGTTCAGCGTGGCCCCTTCATTGAGGGTACAGTGGATGAGTGTCCCCAGGTGCGAGGAGAGCAAAGCCTGCTGGCCCCCATCATGGGAAGTGGCACGTGGTAAGGAAAGAGCAGCTTTCTAATTAAGTGGCCAGAGCAGAACCAGCCCCAACCTTTCGTGGCACCCGGGGCACAGGTGTGCCAGCAGCAGCAGTGCAAAAAACGGGCAGGAGATGAACAGAGCAGATGGGAGGAATTGTCAGGGCTCGTTCATCAGCCATCCCCTCTGCCGAGGCTCCTAACCTGCTGTCCTGCAAAACCCCCCATTTCCTAGCAGCCAAGCGTGTACAGTTGCAGGCTCTATTTTTTTTTTTTCCCCTAGCAGCAAAGCAGAGAGGAGACATCCCCACTCCCAAGCCGGCAACCAACCCCCCACTTTTCTTCTCCTCGGCAGCTCTTGATGATTCTCTTCTACGAAACATATGGAACAGCCATATTTTTTGAGGTTTTTGTCCCTCTCATCTCCCTAACCCGGTATCTTGATTACAGTCCTGAAACTGCTCCTGTGCTGTTTTCAGGTGTCTCCGCTTAAAATGCAGCTTTTTGGACGGGGGGGGTGGGTGCTGGGCAGACTGTCTCTGCTGGGACACAGCCAGGGCTAGCCCC
>VXAK01020263.1:51347-72441 GCA_013399435.1 Arenaria interpres | reverse complement strand
TTGGGGAGGGGTGGGGGGGGGCGCTGCTCCCTGTGTGAACGTATCTCAAAACGCCCAGTTCTCGGCTGGAAGAGGCATTTTGCTTTGGTGATAACCACTGGGCCGTCCCTTACGAGGGCAGGGGGAGACACACAGGTCCTGGGCACCGCGCCGGAGCCACGGTGGCCAAAGGATGCTGCCACGTGGCGCAGTCCTGGTCCAGCCGAGCAGCTGCCGCACCTCACGGTTTTCAGGCTGTGCCTCTCCGGACGGCGCGGTGCCGAGCGGGAGTGGGCTCCGGTGGCAGAGCAGCCCCTCTCTGCCCCGCGTGCCATGGCCATATTAAATAAATAAATGATCAGTCCCCAGCCCCCTGCCCGGCTTCTGAGAACGAGCCCGGAAGAGTGTTTGCACGACAAAGCAAGGCAGGATTTTCTCCCTCAGGAGCCTGTTGCAGGGCGTAACCTCCAAATGTGCAAAGCTTTTTACTATCAGGCAGGCTTCGTTAAGGGGAAATTTATGGTGAAGCTCGGCCGTGTTATAATTATGAAGTCTGTAAGCCCGACTGCAACGAGCATCGCTCCAGAGCTGCTGTGTATGGGTGTACTCTTTACGGCTGCCGAGTCCCCTAGCAGCACTTAATGCCAGAGCTAAGTGATGGTGTTGACAATACCGCGAATATCTCCCCTTGTAGCAGACCAAAGGCACGGTCTAGGCGTAGGCAGACCCAGGTGAAATGTGATCTGGCTCCCTTGAAGGAAGAGGGAGTTGGAGAGATTTTTAGGAGAGCCACATGGTAACGAAGGTACCGCTGGCCAAGGAGTGGACGCATCCTTCCTGCTACCGCAGCAGGGTGGGAGAGAGCTTTTTGGAATAAAAACTGTGACATAAAAATTAGTTTTGGTGGAAGTTTAACGTGACATCGGCTATGACGCTGCTGCTGTTTCGCTGCCATCACCAGGTTCGTAATATTTCTAAATTAGAGGAAAGCAATGAACACGTACTGGGCTTTGGGTGCAGTGCTCATTCTTTGCCAGAAACCAGTGGTTGGTTGTCCCCCCTGGCTGGGCTTGGCCAACACCCCGCAGCCCCTCTGCGCCGTGGGGGAGAGCACTTGGAGTTTCACCCCCTGCCGCTCTTCCCTCTGCCTGCAGTAGTAAGTGGGGAGAGGCTGGGTGTCTTGGCAGGACAGGCGATGGCATTTCGACACGCTCAGCCTGCTCGCCCAGCTCCTCTCTGTTGCGGCACACAAACCTTTGGAGCAAACTGAAAGGAGCAGCAACAGCAAACCACTGTGTTTTCTTGCCACCCTCCTTCCCACTCCCTACTGCTATCGAGAAAAGCATCCTCTCTCCTTTCAGAAAGTTGCAAATCCCCGTTGCAAATCGCATCTGATGTTGAACGGCCTCTACTGCAGCCAGGTGTAGTGGAGTTTTCTTTGCCTTGCCTTTGGTAGGACTTAGGAGATAATTCCCTAGTGCTTTTGTGCGGCAGCCGCTAGCTGTGATCGAGCCCGTGCATCTTCCGCGTGCTGCCTTTACAAAGGCAGTCGTGCTCCGCCTTGCACTTCTGCTTTGGGGGCTTTGTTCCCCTGTCCCTCGTGTTGCACCACAGCAGCGGCCGGACGCGGCCGGCGGACGTCTCCCAAAGCACTGACCCCGCGGTGAGGAGTCTGTAATCAAAAGCAAAGGAGCAGCGAGCCAGCAGCACAGATAAGAGGCAGGAGGTAAGGAGAGCGAGGCTTTAAGGGATAAGACAGTTGGAGCGGAGCACGGTTTCAAAGTAATTGGATACGCTAACGTTGGAGTTCTGCGCAGGAATGTACATCTGTTTCTGAACTGTTACCAGCTGATGTGCCCGCTCTTCCTTTCTGCTTCCTCGGCTGTAAACGCCCAGAGCAGCAGACACGAGCAAAGGGGAGGCTGCCCCGGGGACAATGAGTCCTCTTGCTTGCTAATCCTGCCAATAAATGCAGTCGAGGTCAAGGCATGCTTTTGATTTGCAAAGGCGTTGCTGGGGCCGCTGGGTGTATCGATGGCTGCCCCGCGGGGAGCAAGGTGGCAGCTTCTCCCTGTGATGGTTCAGTGGCTCTGTCTGGCTTCCTCGTCTTTGTGCTTGGGGAGGTGGGAAATATGGGGCTTTGTAGGGGAGACTTCACAGGAGAATTACAGAAAAGAGAGGACTTCGGGATTTTCCAAGCGGATGACTCTTTCACCTGAGAAAGCCCCACAGGCCCTTTATGAAGGTGGTAGCTCCATCCAAGCTGCGACCAAGCCAGGCGTGAATTGCAAGGGCCATTTTTCCAAACCTTGCTCTATTCACGGTGTACAATGCCAGGACAAACTGTCTACAGTGTCATAATGACTAATGCAATTTTCAAATAACTTTCAAAAAACCCCACTCTGAGTCAGATTATGAGAATGCAGTGCAATTCACAGATTTTCTAACTATGGCCCAGATTCTGTGATGCACTAGAGGATGCCTTGGAGTCCCACTGACTTCTGTGGGACACAGGCAGATATTTAAAGTTAAATATGCCAAATTCAGGCTTGAATTTCTGATCTGAACCCCCTCTGAAGCACGAAGAGAGATCTTCAGTGACTTCAACAAGCTTTGGATTGCGTCTCAAGCATTTAGCTGTTGGAAGACCAGTTCACATCGCCTGGTCATCCAAGCTCTGTTGTGAGTAGGCAAAGGATGATGTAGACCAGACACAGTTCTGCCTTGAATGCTGGGTGCACTGTTTCAAGTCTGAGCGTTGATTGCTGGCAAGATTAGAAATCCATGTAATTTCTCATGTCGGTACCGTTGGGAAGAGAGCATATGTCCCGCTTTAGGAAGAAACCAAAAAGCAGTGGCATTGCAATTGTGGATTCTATTTTTAGTGATAGCGTAAAGCAAAAAGAATTGGCATTTGGGGGAGTAAAAAGTAGTAGCTATCGTGATTCCAAAAATAACATTTCTATTATAGATCATTTACCCAAGGCCACCACTAATTGTAGATTGGAGAAGAATGTCTCCCTGGGAATCCACAGGGAAGACAGATTTTTTTCCCTCTTTTTTTGGAAGGTGTAATATTAATTACGGCTGCAGCAGTAGTAACAGTAACTTAAAACCTGGGCTAGGAAAAATGAAAATATTGTTTCATGAACTGGAAAATCAAAGCTTGTGAGGTATTTTGTTCTCCTTGCCTTTTCCTCCCTGATCTCCAGCCACATTAAGCTGGGGAGGACGGGCTTCCCACCAACATCAAGGAGAATCCAAAACCAGTCTGACTGTTCAAACAGCATTTTGACACTTTTGGGAAGGGTCAGGCTTCTGTTCATTTTTTGGACAGCAACACACAGTTCACAGCAGGTATATTCAAAATAACATCAAGTTTGGCTTCTAATTTTTAGCACTACTTGACAGTTCTCCATCTCCAGATGGAGGACTGTTTCTGCTGAGGAACCAGGGCTTGCTCCTGAGGTGAAACTGGTTTTTAGCAGTGCAAGTGCAGTCAGTGGTCTGGAAAGGATTTGGCCAGGCTGACTCTAGTGACACTGATGAGAGGTCATGGCCATGGAGAGAGGGACCGATTGTTCTTTCTTGGTCCTCATGGTGGATCCTCTCCCTGTGGATCACAAAACAGGTCTGCAGAAGTTGATGACCTCAGGTCAGTCATCTGAAGCCCCAGAAACAATGTAAGGGAAGGCACTGATCCAATAAAGCAGATTCAAGGCTTGTCACTTGCCTCAGTTGACTTCCCCAGCCCTCTCTGAAGGAGTCAGTAGGATCCCAGGGTGAAAACTGTTCCTGCTAGGCACAGGTTGCCTTTACAAACACCATGCTCTTCTGTCTGTCTCCTGTTTGGGATCCAACCACTGACTGTAGTGGTGTTTTCTTGAGCACAGTAGTCTGTGGCACAATTACTCTTTCTGCGCATCTTGAAGCCCATAGTTACTCTGAATCCACACGGCTGGAAGGCCTACCATGAAAAAGTCAAAAGTACTGTTGCTTATATTTGTGCATCTCATTATTTTTGAGGATTAACCAGGATCCTAGAGAGTTTAATCAGCCTTGTAGTTCACTGCTTTGTCAGGGGAAAGGATAGCAACAAGGTAGTGGAAAGCAAAGCCCTGGGAAATTATACTACTATTGAAAAAGTGGTTTTGGCCCTGGGTCCACATAATCTTTCTCAAAGAATGTTACTTTTCTCCAAGGATGTCAAATTAAATCACTTTGAAGGCTGTGTCAGGTGGATGTGTGGCACTGGTTACACGTCTCCTTGTTGCTGGCCAGATAAATGCCTCCTAACTGTGCAGAAAGGACCTGAAAATTTGCATGATGAATGGAAAGGCAGACCCAGAAGCAGCTTTGTTTGCCTGGGTCTATCACTCGATAGATATGCTCACAGCAAGGAGGGATTCATTGCCCTGAACCTTAGCCAACTAAGTTTTAACCATTGAGGCTACCTCTAGAATTTAACCACTGAGGTGCAGCATCTTGCAGTTCAGATGTTGGGTAGAGAGAAAGCCAAAATGTTGAAGTTGGACACAGATAACTGTAAGACAGCTCTGCCAGGGGAAGGCAAACCCCTGCTAGGAACTGGTTGCATGTGCTGGTGGCCCCAGTGCAGCCCCAGGAACAGGTGTGGTGGAGCCCATGGGGAATTTTGGAATTGTCAGAATTTGGACAAATCACAATTTTGAATGCCAGGGCAAAACAAGGGAAATTTTTTAAGGCTTCTGAAGTAAGAAAAAATGAATTTTCAAGGAGAAAAGGATGGGGTCAGTTAAAATAAACTATTTGTAGTCTTTCTGGCCAACTCTGAACTTTACCTTGGCTTTGGCTGGTATCTGAGCTACTCATAGTTTGTAAACCCTGGAGCCGTCCTTTGCCCAGATAAAAGCGGGCAGCATCTGTTTTCATTTCCCATCCCACAGCACTTGAATTCTCCAATCATTTCTTCTAGGGTTTAAGCCATAGTTGAGGCCAGGTATCGTGTTGCATATGTCTTCTGGTTAAAGGAGGCTGGACAGCTCATTAGCAGCACTTGTTGAGGAGCTGTATGGGTCGCTGATGAGTGACAAGTCATTCATCATGTTCCTAGCAGTGAAAAGTCCTGCCTTTGAAGTGTTTCCATGCCCTATCAGCCTGGTAGTGGGATCCTAAAGATGGGACCTTGGTTTTCTGTACCAAAAAGGACGAGCCCTACTGGTTGGGTCATTGTCACTGCTGGGTCAATTCAAGCAGTTGAGTGAAACCTCCCCTAATATTCATATACTTGAAACAGGGAGCTACACCTTCTGCCTCAAAAGCTATAGAACTACTTAGGAGCCAAATTGCAGCTGTTCTCCCATACCTTGATGGAAAAAACAATTGCCTATCATTTGTTTTCCATTTCTTGGAAACACTGCTCAAAAATCATAGCCACTCTTCCATTCTCATCCATCATTTTTAACCACATTTTAACTTTTTAGTTCTTTCCCAACATTGCTTCTCCATGCTTTCTGTGTGCTTTCTGATGTTCCTACAGCAGCGGGAGAAAATATGGGAAATATGGGATCCCAGCCCTGAGTCTGCTTATTGCNTTTTTTTTTTTTTTAAGAATATGGGACCAACCCACAGCCCCAGGGGAGCTGTGGCTCCCAGTCTGTGGTGCTGTTCAACATCCTCAGTGGTTTAGTATATTTGCAAGAGGGTGGGACGTGGTGAGGATCCCTTCAGTATCAACTGAGAAGAGAGTTGGTTTAGGTCCTTTGTGTCTTGCTTTTATGTATTTTAATGGCTTAGAAGAAGGAAGGGGTGTCACCTTCGAGAACTGGTGAATTTTCACCAAGTAGATAAAGAAAAACCTGACACCATTAAATATAGAGGGGAAAATGTTTGTTTTCTAAATACAACAACATTTTGTGAAACATGCCAACGTTCCTAGGAAAATATGATTTATTTTGGAAAGTCAGGCACCTTAACTCTGACCATTTTACCTCCGCATGTTGCAGTTTAAGTTTAGTTTTGTGTCCAGGTACTTCAGTTGCCTGTTGCCTCTGCTCTGGACATCCCTGATGGACCATGGCAGCTGAGCAGGAGGGATCTCCCTGTGTCCTGTCCACAAATGGAGTGGACACACAAAGTCAGTGTCTTGATTTGGTTTTTGATGCAGCAATGGCTGGGTACCTGCTGATCGAATTGCTTGTTATGAGCTGATTTGGTTTCACTTTGGTATTTAAATTGATGCTGAAAGGTTGAAATCTTCCATTTAAAAAAATGCAAATAAAAAATTGCTAGGTAGCTACACTTAAAACATCAGAAGGGACAGTCAGCCAGACCTACTCAGCTGAGAGAGGAAATTATTTTTCTTAGACTGATTAAAACTTCTGCTTTTCTCCTTTCTCTTTACTAACACCTGTTTAACTCGAGCACCTGAATAAACTTTGAGGAGAAAAGATAGCATTGTTAAAAACTCAACTGGACCCCAAAAGATCGAGTTCCACTTCTGAGACCCTCAGCAAATCCAGGGGAAACCAGGCTTGACATTCCTAGTGAGATCTGGGGGGAAAAAGCAGGAAAGCCCCATCATTTCCTTCAAAAACAATTAGGTGAAAAAGCCTTAATCCAAACATACAAATAATCAAAAGTTAACGTTGGTAGAATTTAAAAGAAGTGACCATAAAGAGTCGTCAATTGCTATCATTAGTTTTGGACTGTTGTTCCAGAAATTTTAAGTGAACTGGTAATTTTCTCAAGAGGAACAGCCTTTACCTGTGTAGACCATATTGTCTGCTGGAACAGCATGGGCCAGAGCACAAGCCTTCTGGTAGATCTGGTTGTAAATACACCACTGTATAGACACCAAAGCTGGCGTAAAGGAACATGTGTGTAGTAGCTGAAGCACTGGAAATGAAATTATCAGGGAAACAGCTGCACCCCTCAAAGGCACAGGAAGAGCATTCCTGCAAAGCATCTGTGGATTTGCATGTGTGGTGTCAGGGAAGATGCACGTTTGGGTGCTTTAACCTCCCAAGCTTGGCTGATCCAGGAGTTAGGATATCTTTCCCTCGCTTCCATTGATGCCTTGCTCTGTTGCATCCCTCGTGTTCTTCTTTCAGCAACGGTGACTATTATCGTGAGCCTTGCTGTGTTGGTACTGGATGGTGGGAAGCAGTGCTCCAGCAGTATTGAAAGAAGCAAGGCTCTAATTCATCTGCCCCAGCTGCCCACATCCTACCTTTCAGCATCACAGATGAGAGCTGGGTTAGAAAAATATTCCTTTTGGTGAAGCTATAAGGTGCACTGCATGGCTGGATGCACCACCGCACTCTTCGTGGTGGGGCACGTTTTGGTCTCTGTGGGAGAGAACAATGTTCCGTACGGTCAACTTCAAGCATATAAGTTATTGCACTGAATTTAAGGGGGTGATACATGTGCTCAAAACTTCTTCAGGAGCACCCCAGGTTAGGAAGTGAGATGGGCAGCAGCTGCAGCCTAAGGATGTGGTCTAGCTTCCATGTTATCCAGTCCTTGAATTAAAACAAATATAGTAGCTCTCTTTACTACAAGGACAAACACCACCACCTGTAGTGGATTGCAAAGTATCACATTTTCGTGTATTTTAGTTCAAGAGGTCCTTTAACTCACATTTAATTGTTGAAGGAGGAGAGCTATAAAGCATACCTGTCCTCAGCTTGAACCTCCCCCAGCTTTTTCATTATCAGTTGAGCTTTGCATTTTTTTTATATTTTTTTTTCTGGCATCCATACTACAGTGATGTTTCATTTCCTTCTCTTCTGGGCTTTTGGCACAGATAAAGTTTACTGTCGGTTCCACTATATACTCTATCAGGTGACCTAGAGTCTGATCCACAACTTGCAAAGTCAGCAAAAAACGCGGTGTTGCTCTCAGCAGGCTTTGCAGCGGCCTTTAATAATTCTGCCCTCCCAAGGGGGCTGAAGTATGGATCCAGTAGGCATTTGTCGTGTCTCGGTCTCCTAAAGGGCCAATAATTTCTTGCAGTATTTTTGTAGGCCTTTGATCCATCACTATTTCTTGATTGTGCTTTGAAGACTTAATAGCACCCCATATCCCGCACTTATTAAATTCAAATTCTCCGGTTGCATTTCCCTGGAAGATACATAAAAATAACACATGGAGGAAATATAACTGGAAGATCCTTGTATAAGCTGGCTTACATTTTGTATGTGGGGAAGACACTGAAACCATTGCTTTTGCACTCGTGACAGAACCATCTGTATAATTTTGATATAGTGGAGTATATCTGAAAAAGCAATAATAGGTCGGGGAGCTGTGTGCTGGCTTCAAAGGCTCAATTTTCAGTATGCCGCTAGGCAGACTTTCATTTAGAAAGAATTAACATTGGAGGCACCTAGCTGTAGAAGTTGCCACGGGCTCTGACAATAAATGTGTCTGGTGGGATTTTAGTGCACCTCTTCTGTAGTTATACCGTTGCTGGGAGGTAGTTATTTCAGGGTTAGGACAAGGATGCTGTTGAAGACTCCCAGAACTGCTCGTCTGATTGAAAGGGAAAGCAGTGCGATAAGCCGTTTTCTGGAGGATGGGAGAAAATAGGGCGAGGGATGCGATCGATTTTGAGTGGAAACACTCTCACATCCAAGCAGGAGGAAAGAGGATCCATTAACGGCTGGAAGGACTGGGGAGGGAATCCCCAGTTTACATGGTCCCTTTACCATCCTGCTCACATAAAAAGGCTTCTGCTCAAGCGTGACATCCTGGGGACAAGCACAGATCCACAGTGAAACTTTCAGTCGCTGCCTGTTTTCTGGGCTCACACCAGGAGGCAGGTGAGACATGTACCATAAATTTCAGTAAAGCCACCTGATTGCTGTGCAAAGTCCCTTACAAGCATCAAGCTACTTGCAGGCACATGAGCAGCAGTTTACTCAGACCTCACCTCTCTAAAACGATGTTCACCATTAGAAAGCTCTTCTCTCTGCCCAAGCAGGGAAAGAAGTCCAAAGAGAAGCGAGAACTTGGTTGCACCAAAAATAAAATGGGAGAAGAGCAGCCTTGGGCAGGGTGATGGAAACGCTTCCACTGACGTTGACTTGCCCTGGGTCAGCCTCACTTTGGGAACGGTGAGATTTGGGTGGCTAATAAAGAGCCAAGGTTAAACACCACATAAGCACAAGCAGCACTTTCCAAACCTTTGGCAGGGCTGGTGAGATGCATACCTTCTAGCTTACGAGGCAAAGACTAAATTAAAAGCTAGAAACGTCAGCGTCTCACGGCATGTTGTGCAACCAGAGCTCAGTGATATTTTGTAAGTAGAGTTGCTCCCTGGTTTGGGTTTTTTGTGGTTTTTTTTTTCAGTGGGATCTGATTTTTTCATGGGACCGCATGCTGAAAATTCTGAATCAGAAAGCAAATTAAAAAAAAAAAAAAATATTAGTGGGTTGAAAATAAATAACTTGTTTTCAAGGAAAGTGAGAACTTCCTAAAGGAAGTTTTCACAAGTGTGAAAAGTTTTATTTGGTGGAAAGCGACATAGAGCAGTGCTAACTGCAAGCACTACAAAGGATGAATCCTCAGCCTGGCCACACTGATACAACAATTTTGAAAGCCCCAAAGTGTGACTGCTCTTTAATGTAGTCTTTTTTTTTTATTATTTTCTGTAGAAAGTACTTCTATGGACAAGGATGGAGGGACTTTTTAACCTGAAAGCTTTGCAAGGTGGTGTTGCCCGGCAAAGGTGCATAGAAACATGATGTGCAATTGAGGAGATGCGTGGAGAAAACAGCTTTCGTGTGATAATGGGAGGCTGCTAATAGCAGGGTGAGCTGGTTTAGTGACACTTTTGGGTCAGTCAACAAGTCAGATGTGTCCGGCTTGCCAATGCCAAAGGCCTGCCTGTCAACCCCCATGCCCCCAGGCCATTCCTCTCAGCCCTTGGCCACCAGATGTTGGCTTCATGCAGGAGCTTTCCAGCTTGGGCACCTCTCTGCATTGCCACCTTCATTCTGCTGCGTGGCAGGAGAGGAGCATGAACACGGAGGAATTAAACGGGATGTTTGGGTTGTGTTTTTTCCCTAGTTCCCAGCGTTTTATCTGAACAGCTGCTGTACAGGTTTGTCTCCCTTGCAGCGGGAAGGAGGCAGGAGCGGGCAGAGGGCATCTCTGCCCCGTACACAACGGGGTAAAACGCCTGGCGAACGCAGCGGGAGAAAAGTGACGCCGGTGCAGACCGATTTAGAAATTTGCAAGCAAACATCTGTCAGGCACTCAGCTCAGATGAATAACAAAATCAGACCGGAGCAGACATATGATGAAATCCTTCCATGCGGAGGGAAGGGGGGAGGGGGATGGCAATCCAACGTGTACTAATATTTTCGTTATAATGCGGGGCGTATCAGTAACACACACACGTGAAGCTATGGAAATGTGGGGTACATTGTTGTGCCATATGTTTTAAATATCATTAAGTAGGCCAGTTTTGACATATATTTGATATTCTGGCTGTTGTTGCTAGGACTGGACCAACCGATTCATATGGAATATGAATTGGCCTTGAACTCAGTCTAATCGCTGACCCAAAGAGAGTTTTGCAAAACGCATTTCTAACCTGAGAAATGATAGGCTAAATCTTGCACTGTGGGAGGAGGGCGATTAGTCGTACACTTGACCTAGATACAAATCTCTAGGGTTAAAAATAAAGAGGCTGTTGGATAGCGGGGACCAAAACATGTCACTGATAAGATTTGTTTTCCTTTTTTGTTTTTTTGCTTTTGCTGGAAAACACATCTCAGACAAAAATTGTGATCATCATTTTTTGGAAGTTACAGTTTTCGGTATTTTCCCCTCAGTGTTTCACAGCAAGGAGGACTAATGAAATGTTGATACGTTCATGTTTTTAATTTGGAAATTAATGTAAGACTTCCACTTTCTTTCAAATTCCCTGCATTTTTTCAGGGAGCAATTAAATGTGGAAGAAGTGTTACTTCTTGTATTTTTAATACTTACCTCTTAAGAAGAAGGGAACCCCACCCAAGACCTCATTTTGAAATACTCACATAAAAGTCTCCTAAATTTAGAGGAAAACCAGAGAAATATTTCTGGGGACAAGTTCTTTCATTTAATTTGCTCCTTTTTGCTTTTCCTTTGGGAGGGTCTCCCTGTCAGCAGAGGAGCTAGAGCAGAGAAAATCAGGCTGTGGGGAGCATATGTATTTTTTTAAATTATATCATCAAGGAATTCCTGATTCTCCCCCTCCACCCCCCCCTTTTTTTTTTTTTTTCCTTTTGAGAAAAAGAAGGATGAAGGAATTGGTTAGAGGGGTAGTGGGGAGCACCTCAGGCAAGACAGGTCCTCTCCCCTCATACCCCCAACTCTTGGAAATTGAATTTACAGGGAGTTCCAAATGAAAGCACCATGCTAGGGGATTTTTTTTGGGGTGGGGAAAATCTGCTCCCTTGTCTGGGCAGCCCTTTGCAGGACGTGGGCTGGGACCCGAACATCTCGCAGGGCTCCTTCCTGTTCCCACATCCATGCCAGGAATCAGACTCCGCGGGAGTATTTTGGATAACGTGTCCTGGGAAGATGGGAGCCAGAGGGGGATGGAGCTCCCTCTCACAGAATCGGCCTGAATCTGCAGCTCCAACACACCCAAGAGCACGAAAACTGGTTTCGTTGCTGGAGTTGGCAGATACGTGTGCGAGGATCACAGCTGATGACTCAGAAGGTGCTGTTTTTGCAGACTCTTTGCTGACTACAAAGTCACTCCGGGAGTTTGGTTTTAACCTGCAAGATCTACGTGTAAAATGCATTGCATTTCCCCAAGAGAAACGTTTGCTTTCAGATTTTCTATTCGTTGGTGCCATCGGTAAATGCAGAATTAACTCATCATTGAAGTCTAACACTTTCAGAGACTTGAAGGTTTCCTAGCTCCCTAGGAATGCTTTTTCTTTTCTCTTCTGCTTCTGCTCAGAGAAATCGGTGCAAGGTTGGGGATGCAGCAGACTTGCACGTCAGTGCTTAAACCGTGACTCGGTCTGCAAAACCTGCATTGCCTGCAGAACAGAAAGGGAGAGGAAAGCATCCATCACCCTGATTTTTGGGGCTTTTTGATTGATCGGTTGGGCTGCTCAATAATAACATTTTCTGCCGCTCCTCTTTGCTGGGGCTGCTTGCATTTCATTTCACTTCACGGGTTAGCGTTGGCTGCAGAAAGCGGGGAGAGACAGAATTTGTGGGCACTTCTTTGTACAACGGCTTTCTTTTGGGCAAAACTGAGGAAATATAGGATGGGCCAAATTGCACTGATCCAGTGAAAATTCAGGTTGGCCTTCTGGGAGCCATCAGTGCTTTTCACTGATTTATTCAAATGGTCAAAAGTTTAACGCCAAGAGGGACTCTCTGACCGGTTTGACCTCCTGTTTGTTGATGGCAGGCTGGAACACTTCGGCCAGACACCTGTGTCGAGTCCATTGACACCTTTGCCTAAAACTTGACACTCCCTACCTCTCTCTTTCACCTTTCAACTTTACCTGCTTTTTTTTCCTGTATTACTTTTCCTTTTAATCCTTTAAACAATACCCTTCAGCAAGGTCCCTGGCAAACAATGGCATGTCTGCCATGGTGGAGATGTTTCTCTCGGCCCCATCTTGAGCCACTGCACAGTCCACAATTGCATTTCAGTCCATTTACCAGATTTGACAAGAGCAACCCTGTCTCGTTCACTGCTGTGACTCATAAGGACAAGTTATTAAGATATTAAGTCCCAGGACCAAGGCCAAGAGAGTTCAGACACTGCCTCCATCACTGTTGCCGTTTCCGTCCTTCTCCATGGTGTGTTTACGTATCAGCTGGAAATTTCCTAAATAAGCTCATTCTAACCATCAGCAAATACCATTCAGATAATGCACATTTCATGGTAGTTTCTAGTATTCTGCTTACAGGAGGATATAAAAACTTCTTTTGTTATAATATAGCCTCCTTGGCAGCTTGTAACTCAGTGGGAAAGGCTCTGGATTCCTGGAGGAGTGCACTGTGTCAGCAATTTTGGGTATTTCAGGGAGTGTGAGGCCTCACTGGGGAAAAAAGGAAAGCCCGAGGAAAAACTCTGCGCTCCTTTTAAGATTAATCAGTAATCAAATTAGGTCAAAAACCAAAAAGTGCAAGTAAGGGGCGTGAAAAGATGTTCTCTCTCTCAGCGGACCTGGTGGGCTTTCATAGGAAGCGGGAGCACTTCCAGCCGTCTCCTGAGTGTGCGTCTGTGCCATATTTCATTTCAAAGTGGAAATTCAAGATTTCCACGCACAGGTCTCTCAGGGCTTTTGTTAGCTTAGCAAGGTGGCGTCAGAGGTAGCCCCCATCCCTGGGTGGGCGCACCCCAACAGCCGAGCAGCATCCCACACTGAAGGTGCGAGGACACTTTGGGGGCTTCTATGGTCTACCTCTTATGGTCTATGGCCTCTCTGAGAGGTTTCTCCTGCCAGGATTTCTTCTATCCAGGGGCCTTACCATCCTCTGTTTTCCTGAAGAACCTTTGTATTTTCAATGGAATTTCTATTTATTTTTTTTTTCTGAATGCAGGTGATCCAACCAAAAGGTTCAAATAGGATAAAGTTTCCTAGTGAAGCTATTTCTCCGCACCCACCTGACCTTTCTGCATTCTCAAAAGTTTTTCTGGAAGGGGTCTGCTTTCCTTAAAAATTTAATTTAATCTTTAAAAGTATCTGTGAAGGTTGAGGGAGGAGGTAATTTTTTTTTAAATTTGGAACCATTGCAAACCTATAATTTTCACTGAAAATCTAACCCTCAACAAATTATGCATCTTGGGTGGAAAATTTTGACTGGGGCAGTTTTGAGTTTTTTCTTTCTTTTTTAAAAAAATTTTAAGTTATAAATCCACACAGAGCCCTATTCTCTGCTTTATTTACTCTGACTATCTCAGTAAAAAAATAGAGAGAATTCATGTACTCAGTCATGAAAGGCATCATATAATTTTTCTAATGATTTTTCAAGAGAATGGCTTAAATTTTAGTACCTCACTGGGGAAAAAAAAAAATACAAAGGCTTTTTGGTCTTACTTCTTATTCCCGCTATGCTGCTCTGCACAGAAGAAGTGTCTTTTCAGACCAAGGCTGGAGGTTTGTTGGGACAGCTGTTGTGTGTGTCCAGTATGGTGGAAATGGTGCTAAAGGAGAAAACCTTTCATAAAAGTTGAAAGCTGTAAGTGCGTTTTTTTAACATCTCTTGTGCTTTTTCTTCCACTTGTGGCTTGTAGGGTGGGTGCACCTTGGACACTGCGCTCTTTTGCTCTCAGATGCGCAGTTCTTCACCGTGACGCTTGGAAGTGGGAAAGAGGCAGGTGATCCCTGCTCTGAATATCAAGTTGAAAAGGAGCTTGAAATGGCTTTAAAAGGTGGAAGAAAAGCCTGGGAGCCGAACTTACAATGGAGCTCCCTTCCAGGGGCCTTCCCAGCCCCCTGCTCTGGGAAGCACTGCAAGAACTAAACTCCTTGGGAAAATGTGCTTACGGGTTGCTGTTGTTGTTTTTTAGCTGCCATATTAAAAATGAAAGAGAAAGAACCTCCAAAATATTCATTTTCTATAAGGGGCCTTCTTTCAACAACAACAACAAAAAAGACAATTCAAAGGAATATTTCAGCCAGCTGTTTTTAATTAACTCATGTGATCAGCTGGTGGAAGAATTAAATTAGAGTTGCTTGATTTTATTATGGGTCTATATTATCTACAGACCAACAAAGGTAAGAGGCAAAGCCTCCTTGGAGGGGCCAGATCCAGAGCATTCTGGAGACTTGGAAAGTCCCTCTAACTCCCAGCATCTTTCAACTGGGCTCACTGGTGGTTTGAAACCTGCCTCTCCGTTTATCAGCTCCATATCTTGAACTGAGCATATTCTACATGAATTTATTTTTAATCTTGCACTGTGGTTCAATGGGCTGATTGGCGAAGGGGCTTTATAGACCCAACGTGTGCGCTTTTTTTGGAAGATAATTACACGAGTTCAAAGTCTCGTCAGCCAATCGTATTTTGGTATTCATGCAAGCTGTTTCATAATGCTGTTTTGAACCCTGTTGGTGGCATAATTAAGATTTAATTAAATACAGGAATAGAAACATGTTGTTCATTTGACCATCTGTAAGTCAATGACTACAGTGGTTTTCTAAGTTTCTACGCTACATGCTGTTAGTGAGTGTTTCATATTATTTTCCATCTCCCCAACCATGCTTGCACGTTTTCAGAGCCACTGAAGAGCCAAAGCAGATATAATCTGGTGTTGATGATCAGCTCTTTCTGTTGTTCTTAGCCATTGATTGTATTGGGCAAAGTCGAACTTTTCAAGTGTAGCAAGAGCTGGTAAGATAACGGGGAATGGGCACGCCAAAGAAACGATAGCTCAACCTAAAGATAAAAATAAGAAAAAAGGGGGTAAACTTCTTTCCCTGTGTTTTTTTGATGGTTGAATTTCCAAGCCAGCAGCACTCAGGCTACAACAACAATAATAACAATAACTCTCAGGTCCCTTCCAACCTGGAAGATTCTGTGATTCTGTGAACTAATGGCAATGAGTAATAATGCAGATACTTGTATTTTTCTCAAAGTTTTCCTACAGCATCTAGCACGAAGCAGCCTTATTTGCAGCTGTGGGACAGATAGGACAGTGGTTTTCAAACTGTGGCAATAATCAAATACCCAAAGCGCGCATCGGGGCCCCAGAGTACCTGCTTCTACACAAACCAGAGTTCAGAAAAAGTTTAGCTGATGTGCCCCAAATATGCATTTTTTGTTTTGACAAAAACTATTTGTGAGTTGGTGTTGAATATAAGTCAGATTTAACTGAAACGCGTGGGTTTTCCCTAATTAAAAGTGGTTTTTTGCTGAAACCTTATAAGGGAAATGTTTTGATTTCAACAAGGTATTATGAGACTAAATGTTGCTTTTAAATCATGCAAAATTAACCCCAAGCCAAAACTGAAACATTTTTTTTCAGATACAATGTCGTATCATGTTTGAGCTGAACATTTATTTCCCTACTCTTTTCTGATTTAAGGGACAGAAGAAAAAAATGTTTGAGTTAACTCAAACAATATTTATGCTTTCTTGAATTTCTCTTGGGGGGAAGAAAGAGGTGGGTTCAACCACCTACCCCCAAAATACATGCTTTACAAAGCCCTTGCTGAAGCACCTAGAAAAGCACAGAAGAAGGATTTGCCTTTCCTCCTCTTGATTCCCTGTTTTACAGTCTTCCAAAATAGGTTATGCATTTTCTTTTCTCGCAATAGAGCTTTTAAAATTAGAATTTTAATTCATTCAATTGATTCATTTTTCTATATTTAAATGCCTTTTATTTCTTGTTTTCACTCACTTTTTTTTTTTTGTTTTCTGCTTTGGGGCAGAGATGAGGGTGACCGATCAGTTTAGCAACATTAGAAAGATACTTTCAAAAATTTTTAAAAACGTTTCAGAAAGTGAACATTTTCCAGAATGGGGTGGAGGGGAAATAAGCAGAAAAAATACTGGTGGTTTATTCCAGCCTCGACAGAAATGGATCCATGTGCTTTCACTGTCATGGTCTTGATAGACCCAGGGGTTTGCTTCAATCCTTTACAGTGCTGTTGTTGCTAACGATGCTCTCTCATGAGCATGTAAAGGACATGTCCATACTGTCTCCTCTGACTCTTAATTTATTGCAGTTTCCATGAATTTTCAGAGCTCCAGAAATTACCATCAGTTGCCCCATTCTTCCACCTGACTCCAGCTGCTTGCTAGGTGATTTGGAGGTGGGGAGTGGTCCTGGTGCATCAAAGCTCACCGACGGGCGTTTTGGTCCCCACTGTTGTGGAGCGGTAACAGCAACCCTGTGATCCCCATTTCCAAACCAACTCTGCCCTTCTCTTGCTGCAATATGCCCCAACTATCTCTGGCTCTGCTGCTGCTCTTTGTCCCTTTACCCCCATCCGCATCCCATTGTGGAGAGCTCACAGCTCCCCGGGCATCACCAGGTTTTGGCAATGGGCAACAGGTAGCTCCAGGGAGCTGCAGGAAGGGGGCTCTTAGCACTTGTCTGCTCTTGAGACTCAAGGACACTGCTGGAAGGAGGATCTAATGTAACATGGAGTAGCTTTCATTCTTATGCCCATCCCCTATTTTAATGATGTTTGAAAGTCCATGCTGGTTTCGGTTCCACTCTGTGGAAAGCCATGGGATTTTGCAGGTGTTAGGACAGCAGGAGTTTTTAAATGATTTGCGCTCTGTCTCTGCTCCCGTTGAAGCCGCCGGTTGAAGTCTTGCTAACGCTGCCGGGCTCCGCACCGAGCGCTTTGGAAAAATCCCACCTTTGTTTCAAAAAATGCAGCTTGTGCTAAAAATGAGCAAAAAAAAAAAAAAAGGGTCCATTTTGCAGCTTGCTCTGCAGCCGACGAGCGGATGGTGGCACGCCGCTCGCCTCCAGCTCTGGTTTCCAGCAGGCTGGAATCTGGCTCACCGAACACGCCGCCGGACCCACGCTGAGATGCACCGTGGGGATGGACGTGAAGTCAAGAAGCTTTGACATTCCCGACCCTGAAGGCGCTACCTCCTCGCCAGAGTGCCTCAGGAATGAGCAAACCTGTGGGAAAGGCAGCGGCAGCTCATAAACACCTGAAGTCATTTTCAAAGGGCAGATATATAAACTGACGTATTACTATTGCGCAATGATATCTGTAATTTATTTCGAGAGAGCGGCCTACAATTCCAATATTATTTCCCTTTTTAATCCCTTTTAATTTAAAATAAAAACACAGTGCATGAGTATTTCTTGTCCTCGAAGCAGAGCTTAGCTACGTCTCGTTACTTGACGTACGTCGCCTGAAGTTGTCCCTGAGACGATGCATTCACGATGAGAAATACACAGAGTATGTATGGCCACGGCTATGAAGCAGAATTTCCTCCAGTAGAATTTGCCTCTGGACAGATGTGGTTAAAGTCACCTTTCTGCCTGCCGGAGCAGATGGGCTTCTGCAGTCTCTGACTTCCCCAGGCAGCACAAGGAATGATGAGAGGCAGAACCGCATTTCTGTGTTACTCAACTTCGTCTCTTCTCCCAGTCACTCTTAGAAATGGTTGATCAGTTTTTAATTTTTTTTTTTTTTAAATAAAATTAAATTTTCCATGGGAAAATGGGTGGGGGTTTTTCCCCTGCTTTTTGATTCCAAAATTAGGAATGTAAAAAATCAGAAAACACTGTCAGTTGTAAAGAAAAGTAAGCCAAATTTTTATTAAACGCTTTCAGCGTGCTGTAAAATCAGTGATTGGCTTCTGTAAATATAAATATGGTGAAGGAAAACATCGCATTAATTTTGGGGGGGGCAGGTACGTTCGACTGCGTTTTTTTACGAATTGCCCGACGCCGGCAATTGAAAGAGGAAGGATGACTGACGTTTCCCTTGCAAAAGCTGTAATTTCCAAGCAGCTCGGCTCATTTTTGAAGCTGGTGCTTCCTCTTGGACCTGGCGGAGGGGCGCGTTTAAGCCTGGCTTTATTTAGGGTCCTGCTTAATCCCAGGCTGAAGCGGGTTAAGACCCCAGGAGCTGCGTTGCTGGGGTGGCAGAGACCTTGAGGGGCTTTGGCTCTGCCGATGCACCGTGAGGAGTTGCCCTGAGCTCAGAGGGAATAAAACAGAGCACATCGGTAAATGGCTGCAGGATCGGGCTCGCTGTGCGTAAAGCACTGTTGTAAGCAGTAATGCTTTCCAGGCTCGTGGCCTCAGCTAGCTGCAGCTTACCCCCCGAGCATCTTTTTTTAACGCCTTTCGCCAGTGTCGCTTCGAAAACGCAGTATTTGGGGAGGAAAATGCAGTATTTTCTTCTAATGCTTTCCTCCTCCTTGCAGCTTCTAAGTGGAAAGGACGGATGTTTACTTGCAAACTGGTGAAGAATACGGCGGTATTTTCCTTTTTTCTTTTTTCCCCTAGATGTCTTTTGGCACAGCTATGAAGCAATTAAAAAAGAAAATAATACACACATATATATATACATAAAATAGTCACAAATGCTTAAAATTCTGCTGGTGCTGTGGTTCCCAGAGGGACCTCTCCCAACGCAGCCCCCATGTGCTGTTACCATGACAATCTCCCACTTTTCTCTAAACTCCGGCACACCGCATTCCATCAAATTTGCACAAAAAGTGTCTTTATTATAAGCAAAATCTGGTCAGTCAGGTACTTGACATCCTGTATCAATAAACATGCTCATAGGGCTGACTTTCCCTTCTCCGGGAGAGCTGGAGGGTTGTTTTAAACAGATCCGGGGAAGATCCTGAGGGCTGGTTTACAGTCAAAGTAGGAAAGAAGGGAGCATTTATTTAGCTCTGCAAAGAGATATGCGATACATACACATCCAAACAGGCTTAAATCCACATGCTTGTATTTATCTAGGCTTCCTCTTGTGGATACAAAACTTCAGGACGGCAGCACTCTGCAAACCTTAAGGTTAAAGCATTACACCTCTATCGCTGCTGATAACAGCCTTTTCTGTATTTAGGCGTGGTTTAAACCGAGCTTTCCATGTGAAATAAACAGTTTTAAAAGAGGGAGATGGTTCCTGTGTCATGATAAAGCCTGTTTGCAAAATATCCCATCTTTCACGCCCAAACAGCCGAAATTCAGTTCCAGATTCAGGCTTTTTCTCAGATGCCAAACAAGCGGGTCCAGCCACAATAATCAGAGCAATATAATGACCTAAACATTTGGGGGACCCCAAAATGTACAGAAACCTGTATTTACGTCTGGCGTATTATTTTGGATAAATTGTCAGAGTGGCAGGTGGGTTATTCAACTGCTATCTCAAATTTGACATATGACAAAACATTTTTAAGTGCTTGGATGTCTTCTAGTGAAAGATGTTGTGAAAGTGCAAAGCGTTGGGGTTACATTGAACGTTAAATAAAAATGAAGGATGTTGTGTTTTGGCTCTTCCTTACGGAAAGCAGAGAGAGGAGAGTATTTTTACATTAGAAATAATTTGTAACACGGAAATAAAACGATGCTCTGTAGCAGTATAGCAAAACAAAATTCCTTTGCAAGCTTCCCAGTAGATTATATATTTTTTTTAATTTAATGGAGTTAATCCTTGTTTGTTTACCTTCTTGATTATATTAACCATCAAGGTAGTGATTAAAGGCAGGAGTGTAGCTGATGCTAATTATATTTAAACCCCTTGAACCTGTTTCTTTTTAGTGAGAGATGATTACAATAAACACACCTGCAGTGCTTTACGAGCAGGCTCAGTCCTGGCTTCGGATACCATGCTGCTGGGAAAAGCCGGGACTTAACCCTGCTTGTGGATGCCTTCTCGTAGAAAGCGTGTTTTTTCCCCTGCAGCCCGGGAGCCGCTGCGTGCGAGCGTGGGGGCACAGCACACCGCGTCCCCGAAGGTGCCGGTTGCGGGAGGAGGGCGGCACGGGGAGGGAATGGAGCGAGAGGCTCGTTGGGTCTTGGTCGAAGATCTGAGAGTGGGTTAAATGCTACAATCAAATTCCCCATGCCCATCGGTGTGGAAAACAAGGGCTGAGCGTGCTGATATGTGAGCTCGTGTACGGTGAAGTTAGCATCCGCGCTGGGTGGGGTGGTCAACATCAGACGACACTGAAGGACCTGGTTTGGTGTTAGCCTAAACCAGTACAAACCATCGGCCCTGGCAGTTCATGCCTGCTCAGAAGCTGCTGCCTTGCTGTCTTGGAGCATGTAAATATTCTCCTAGAAGCTAAATTCTTCTGTGTGCCGAGCTTAGGTTGATATGTGGCGGATTTTTAAAAAAATACTAGCAGAAGTTAACTCACCGCAGCAGAATGGTCTGGGGAGATAACATCTTATATTCCTGCTGTTTAATTAAAACCAGGTTTTTATTTGCTATACCTTTTAATTAAAGAGGAACAAGATATTTGCCCTTCTAAGGCATCTGGTTGAGTTTATGAAATCTTGGGGGCGGGAGGTGGGGGGGGTAGGTTGTTGTTATTTTTCTTTTTAGTTCGACATTCAAATGTACCAATCCGTTCCACCACTGTTTTTATTGAAAGGAGGCTAGACAGTTTTCTCTGTCTGGAGGCAGGAATACAGCCACACCATGAAATTTTCCTCCAGATTCAAGCTGATGTA
>VXAK01020263.1:0-51302 GCA_013399435.1 Arenaria interpres | reverse complement strand
GGGGGGGAAGGAGTTCTCCCTGCAGCTGTGAACTTGAGCTAGCAATAAGTAGCAATAAGTAGCAAGGTAACAGAAAAAGCAAAGAAAAAATAAGAGGAAAAAAACTTAAGTCCAAAATCACTTCCATCGCAGTTTATTCAGGGTCTTAAATTTATTTGAGCAGTGAGAGACTGTATTTTAAAAAGTACTTATTTTGCATTCATGTCCTAGTGAAGAATTAAAACAAATTCCCTGAGTACTTTTTCAACGCAGCTTTCTTTTTATTCCTTTGAAAAGGCGTATTAGTTGTGAATTTGATCTCACTCCTGTTTGTGCTAAACACCTTCAGAAGAGAGGGTTCTCAGCTCTCCCTTAGATAATGCTTAATTTTATGAACCCTCTCGAAAGATAAGGGCAGCCCATTTTAACATCAAAACAACCGAGGTTAAGATCACCGCAGATTTCAGTTGAATGTTCCAAGAGCAAGTTGTTTTGATGGGGTGCAATTCTTCCTCCATGGTGTTTTAAGACACCTAGAAAGCGGATACTTTCTAATTCTTTTTAGCAGCAAAACCTTAAAGGATTTGCCAACTTCTTCGACCGATTTAATTTCGCAGTTTTACGCCATTGTGAAGTTACCACTGATTTTTAACATTATTAATTCAATTCACTGGGAAGATACTGACCGCACATTACTTTCATTTTTGCAAAGCAGTTCAGTTTCAGCGCTGGCTCGGGCTCGCCTGTTTTGCTGGTGTTTTACCCCATGGAGAATAGCTTGGCCGTCGAAGAGGGATCGGTTCACGGAGATGTAAGAGTCGGTGGAAGAATATAATGTGGAAAAGGAAAATAGAGTTATTGAAAGAACTTTTCTGGTTTTTGTTTGGCTTGAGGATTTTTTTTCGCCCCCTGGAAGCAGATCCATCATCCTGCTGGAGCGGTGTAATGTTTCTAAGCCTGAAGTTTTTGTACTGTCACGATGCTGCAGAAATCCTAGCCCATGGTGTCAGAAGGAGAGTTGGATGGTGTCTATTGGAAACTTACTGATAATATGGAATTACCTTCCTGGAAAAGGTTAGCTTAAGAGCGCAGCGTATATTTCAATCGCAGAAAGGAAAACCAATAAGCTACTCGATGTGAGGTGTCAATCCATCAAAACGCAGGAGTCTATTCTTCGCGCTAATTGCACCCTTGCACCCTGCTGCAGCCAGCTCAGCCCAAGCACACGCTTATGTTTTTAAAAAAATGTTTAAAAATCTGTGCAAAGGCTTCTGCTAGCTGGGAAAGCCTGCCTCGCTGCTGCAAGCTGCCTATGGCAAACTTGCCTCGCTGTTTCACCAGAGTCTCTTAAATACAGTGGTGACTTAGGGTGGCTCGGTGTGCACCTCCACAGGGGGAGGAAAATAGGGGACGAGAGAGGTGAGTACCGTAAGAGAAGTATCCACCATGCTTTAGCCAGCGTGAGGAGAGAGGGGCTTGCAGCAGAGGGTGTGCAGGTCCAAAAAAACTTGGGAATCACAGGTCTGAAATGCAGGTATCCAAAAACTAAGAGCATTTGATGTTTGTTGAAAACCAGGTCTCCGCTTAGCTCACTGGCTGGGTCTAGTGCTATAACATCGACTAATGGCTGCTACAGTTCATATAATATTATTGTCCTCCAGAGAGCTGTGTAAATGTTAGCTTGGGAAATCTCTCCAGCGTGCTGGAACAGGATGCATGCCTGCGTGCGGTTCAGCATTGGGGGTACCCCTAGGATCATGTTCCCTTCTGAGGACCTTTGTGGCCATTTAGCAAAACCCCTTCCCTGGGAATCCCAACTAAAATCTCTCTCTGTGACCTAGGAAACGGGTTTTTGATAAGTGTCATCTATGAGCACGACTTACTGCTAGAGGGGCAGGGGAGAAGGAAACCTGCTGGGCCCTGAGACACTGAAAACATTTGCTGCAAGGAAAGGTCCACCAGCCTGATGTTGCTTCATGACTGATAATAATTGCTGGTCTCTGTGGAGTTTTATTAATCCCTTTTCTCCTCTCCCACATTTCCAAGAGGCAGGGATGCACACACGAGCGTGTGTACACACTCCAAATAGCCAAACTTGAGACTGCCCTTCCCATTGCTTTGCTCCATTTTCATCTGTGTACACAGCAGTGTCTAACGGGGGCTGCTGGGGCTGAAATTTTCCGCGCTCGGTGTCTACGTCTACTTGATTATTCTTGGAAAGTGCTTTTGGAGAAGATGGCTTAGCCATTCGTGAGACTGTGATGAGAGAAAGAGGCACCTGGCCGCGGCGCAGGCAGCCTCCGGAGCAAGAGCAGGGTGCAGGGGGAAGGGTGTGCTGCTTCCTGAGGAGGTTCAAGATCAGTGGATGCTCTGCCTGTAGGCTTTGTGTGCCAGCTCAAAGTGTCATCTTGGCTCCCCTGGATGCTGTGCAAGGACTATGCTGGTATTTCTGAGCACACTCAGACACTGCGGAGGGGAGCACTGTGAGGCTAAATAACACTTCAGGCCCTTTCTGTACGCAAGGTGTCCAAACAAGGTCTTGGAGACAGGGCAGAAAGATGCATAGAAACGGCTTCAGAAAGACAAAACGTTTTGGGTGAAGAGGCATAAAAGAGAATCTAGTTGCAGAGATGGATGCATGCACTTTATCTGTAGCTTTTTTTAACAGCTCCTTCTGCGCGCTGTGCTCCCCGTGGTGACCCGCTTTGCTGGGGCTGAGATGAAGCTGGGATGCTTGCAGAGGAGTCATCCTCTGCTTCTGGAAGGGCGAGATTTTAATCCTGTACCACGAGAGGGCAGTGCCTGCAGCTGGATTTCCCTCCGCTCCAACACCCTCCCGGTATGCAAGCTTTGNCCCCCTTTTCCCCTCTCCTGGCAAGAAATTACCTTTGAGACTGGAATCGCTTTGGCTCTGGCGTTTCCCTGTTCAAATGCACTTGGACTTAAGCAAAGAGACTGAGTGGGAGTGGGAGTCATCTAAAATTAGACACAGTGGTTGTAATTGCACTTTGTTCCCACAAAAGGAGCTGATGTGGCTTGGAAGGCTCTTCCCAAAGGTCAAGACTTGCTGGTAACCCTTATAGCAATATCCCTGGTCCCTACACGTGGATTTATTGAGGGTATCCAGTTGGGAAAGGAGAGCAATGTGTTGGATTGTGTAAGGGGACTTCCACAAGGCATTTAGGATGTTGATTATATATGTTTAACTTTCTCTTGAAAGCCACTACAGACTGCCTGTTTCCCCCCTTTCCTACCTGTGCAAACCAACTATCTTGCTCCAAGGAGCATCCACAGGGAGAGTCCAAGGTCCATCTTTGACCAAGGAGCTGCCCCTGGCCAGACTGCTCTATGGTCATGCAAAGGGAACAGGTTCATTGCCTCCATCCCAAAGTCTGACCTAGGACAAACGTCTTCTGCCATAGGCCCCACTGGACAATGGCACCTGTAAGAAACCCTCAGGCTGTTGTAATCTCCTCCTGCTGTTTCCTTGGGCAAGCTTCTTGGGTCATATCCCATGCCTTTACACCAGCCCATGCTTAACACAATGATAGCATGGCCCACAGACCAGGAAATACTGCACAAAATGAAGATCGCTGGTTTTGAAGATGAATTGAAGTGCTTGACATGGGAATAAAACATCAGCTTTTAGGCCAGGCGAGTGGAGCCAGGTAAGAAATACCAATTGCTTATGGCAGATGTGCTGCTGCTCCTACTTCGCCACTTAAATGGCCTGAGATTCACGTGCAGAGACCTGCAAAGCTGTATGAGCACAGTGTGCAAACTGCCACCAGCTGCCATATAGCACCAGCTCTGGCTGCCGTCCCACCTGCAAATAGCTACCATGGTGGTAGCACTCTCAAGGCTAGGGAGTTTCAGCATGAGAGGTACAGAGAAACTTTATTCTTCTCTGCAACGGGAAGGCAGTGAAGAAGGGACTACCTGGGAGCTCCTTTGTTGACTGTCCTTCTCCCAAGGTACCAAATGTTCTCATCATTTGGGGAAAAACATTGTGTTTCCTGGCCAACCAATGCTCAGCATTGGAAAAGGGACTGGTGTTTGGCTCAGGGCAGATCTTTAACACATCCATTCCCTGAAGTTCAGCCTTCTCCTCCTAAACTGATCTATCAGGATGTGTATGGTTGCATGAGCACAGACAGCTACAGCCTGGGGTAATCCATCATCATGACAACAGCTGTGGAGCCATGTCTGACCTTCAGAGATTGTTATTCATGTGCAAACTGGAACAAGCCACTATGGCTGATCTTGCATTGCTGGAGTGAGAATTGGAAAGACAGCCATGAACTACAGCAGGATGATGTGTAGAACTATGTACAAAACCAGTGTAAGGCCACCTCTTCTCACCCGCCAGGAATGAGGCTACGATAGGGGTGGTGTTCTCCAGACTGCTCTACAGGATGCAGTTAACACCACGGTCTCTTCTTCATTAGATGGTGGTTGGCTACTGAAGTGAGATAAAAAACATCATTGTGCAGTTGAGCTGTTTCTTCACGCTGAGAGATTTCTGCCTATTAGGACCATGTCTTTCTTCATAACAGAATGTTGTGGTGCTGCAACGCTTTGCTGCTGGGGTCTAGCCTCCTTTCTGTAGCGCCTGTCCTGAAAATTTCAGTGCTGTCAACCGGAGACTTGAAGAGGACCTTGCAAAGTGTCCAACTTCTGAACAGACAATATGGGAGTGACACAAAGAGGGTTCCCTTTTCGGGCTGTGGGTTACTGGAAGGCAGGCCTGCCTTGATAATTTTCAAATCTTGAACAGTAAATGAATCACAAGATCTTGAGTGGCCAGGCTCTGACAACATTTAAGCAGCAATATGAAGTTGTCCAATTACTTGTCCTGTTTCAGGTGAAACACGGAAGTCCTTTATTTCATGCTGGCACAGCAGGGCTCTTGGAAATGAAGCTTGCTACTGTGGGTCTGTGGCCAAAAAACCAAAAAGAAAAACAAATTGTTCCTTCACCACCAGGTCTGTCCTTTACAGAAGCTACCAACGCCTTCTCAAAAGAAAAACTCCTCTCTTCACAATGGAGATGTGATTTCTTTTGTTCCAGAGTTTCCAAGCTGGTGAAGGAGAAACATGGTGTATTGTTTCAGAAAGGGTCAGTAGTTTAGTTCTGGAGGAAGGAAGGTGTAACAAATAATTCTCACTTTTTTTTGGCAAGGACCCTGGTGAGCTGGAAACCGTGACCATGTTTCACATGAACAAGTCTTCTGCTGTTGATGGGCCTGTGAGCTGGTCCTCGGAGTCTGCAATATGAGGGTACCATTCTCCAGCATCTCCTGGCTTCCTTTCATAGGAAGTCTGGCCATTGAATTCTGGCGAGAGGATCCTGCTGCTTTGTTAGACAACAAGGGAAGAGCAGAGCTGATCTGTGCTGCGTTGCAAAGGAAGCAGAGCTGAAAAGACCAGGAAGGGGGAGGCTGACTCTCAGACCAAGGAGGTAACCGAGTCCTGCTTTGAAAGTCAGTGTGCTCCTTTGGGAACGTGCTGATGGACTGAGGAACCTCACTTAGATCTCCATCTTCATAAAGTCATCTTAAAATCTTGATCTGGGCTAGGATGTAATCTACTGTGTACGGGCTGCTGTACAATTAGGTTTGGGTTTGTGTGTGTGTGTGTAATAGAATTTGTATAATTTACAGGAACTCAATTGTTGTTGTTCCTGGAATAAAATGTCACGGTTCAGGAGGCTAGATGAAGAAACAGAAAAAATGAGGCTGAATATCAGAAGTAGTTCCCTGGCAGAGAACCACACTGTGCTGCCAATCAAGCCTATTGACAGGAGACCAGAAAACCAGGCAAGCTGCTATCAAGCATGACAAAGGGAATGAGCCAGAACTGGCAGGAGAAAAGATGGGTGGACACGGAGCATGTCTGCACACAGCAGTTACCCTGGGTTGATGTGGGGTGTAAACATAGCGCACAGAAATCATGGTCCCCCTGGGTCTTTCTGCCTTATTGTCCACTTCCAGGAGCTGAAGTTCAGTCAGAAAAATGCAGGCTTATTTAACAACAAATGTGCTCAGACCGGGAGCTATTCAGGAATGGCTGTCCTGGAAAAAAATCCCTGAATAGCCAGTTTGTACCGTTCAGCAGGAAGAGGGCCATAGCACTGGCCTGGCTTCCTCCAGCTAGAGAGAGCTGATGCCCTCTTTATTTGCTTTACTCATCCCAAATAAATGGGACCATTGAAGAGGATGAAATGGAGATTGATCTGGTGCCATGACACGCTCACCATTTTATCAGCCGGTTGCATCCAAATGATATTAACAAGACATCACCCAAGAAGCATCCTTCAGTTTAGCACCTTTGGCAGGTGTGTCAGCTGTAACAGCTTGTCAGGCTCCAGGTGGCTTGGGGAGGGCAGGCAGAGATAGACTGTCCCCTCCAGCCAGCATAAATCAAATGAGGCTCCACTGAAGGTGACACAATGATACTGGTGTCAAATCAGAGTGTGCGTGAGCAGAAACAGCTTCATCAGTTTTAATGGTTGCAATAAATGTATTGACTCCTACTTACCGACCCAAAAGTTTTAACTCTTGTTAAGGTTTAACTCCCAAAAGGAACATTTTTGTTTCTGGCTTTGACTTCAACCCAAACCCCAGTCCTTATTTATCCTGCTGCAGAATTTATTTGCTACAGTTTTTCCCAGCTTAGAGTCATCATCAAGTTTCAGCAGCCTGTTCCTCAAAGCCATGCCTTGTCCAGCGGCTCTTTGACAGCAGCAGTGACAGGTGAGAGTGCCTCCCCAGCAGAGCATTCTGCAGAGCTGGCCAGCCTGCAGACCACAGTCCAGCTGCATTCGAACAGCTGGCGAGTCCCGGAGGACCGGTGGTGGTGGTGGAACCGGGCTGCAGAAAGTTCAGCAGGTATTTCGGTCTTTCCTGGCATTGCTGTTGGAGCACGGAGCATCAGTGGTGGGTGTCTGCATCTCAGAGGAGAATTTCAGCTTTAGCTTCATTCCTTAGCTGGAGGTGCCACGTTGAGGAAAATCTCTTTGTTCCAGGACAATTCTTCCTGCTTTTGTCATTAGGAGGCTTTTGGTGCTAATGTAATCTCCAGATTAATTGTCCATCCGCGGCAAGAAGTGCACGAACCTGAGAGATTGACGACATTGCCTTTATATGAATGTGCTTTTGCGCTCCCCCAGCCTGCTTCAGAAGTCACTCTCCAGGAATTCCAGGCTGGAGGAAAGGACAAAGAAAGAGATTTCTGCTTGTAAACAGGTGCCTGAAGGAAATGTTTATTTGTTTCATAATGTGGTTTGATTATCTTGTACCCAGCACAAAGCTCTGTTGCAGTGTAAAGAAAAGCAAGACAGATAGTCCAGTCTCGGGTACCACTGAAATGGGGATATCTATTGGACATCCAAAATTAGCTTGGTGACCTTTTATAAGGTCACTTTATTAGACCTTTTATAAGGTCACTTTATTAGACCTTTTATAACAGATCCTTTCCCAATTGGAGGCTATTCCACCACTAGCCATGACAACACCAGAGAGACAGTTATTCCTCCCTGATGACTAAGGTGTGTGACCTGTGGGGTCTGTGTGAAAGCATCTTGGAGGGATGAGTCACAGGTCCCTGTTGCCATCAATAAGGACCTTGAAGAAATAAACATCCTCATTAAAACTTGCACAAAGCCCCGTTGGGCCTGTTTGGATACTTTCTAAATTTCCAGCTTAATTCAGCCCTCCCCTTCCCATGTCAACATAGGTCATGCCATTTTTGCCGACGTGGGATGGTAGTGCTATTTCTGGAGATGGGGACACGTGGATCTTTGCATTTCCCATTGGTGCACGGCTGCAGATTGGCAACCAAACTGCATAGATGGCCGACTATCACACCTTGTGTTGTAGTAAGAGCTTTCTCTGGTCAAAGGTGCTGGGGATTCTGTTGTTGGGACAACCTGCCACCCTTGGTCTGCTGTGGAAAGGTCTGTCCAGCTTTGGAAAAATGGCACGTGGCTATTCCTGCCTCAGTGAGAGCGTGGGTCCTGGATTACAGAGAGTTACTCTGAGATAGGTATGGAGGTCTCTCAGCCCTGGCAGTATGGTTGTGGTCCCACTGATGAGACTGAGCCTGCTTCAATCTCTCCAGGGAAGTGGTGATGTGACCACTGTTCCCAGGTGTGCTGCAGAGTTTAGAGGTGAGGGAACTGGATGGTTTCATTTCCTTTAGGTCCCAGACAGGTACTTGGACATCCTGGACCCAAGCACTCTGACCACCCATCACTGCTAACCTATAACGCTTGCGTCACTTTGAGCAACACAGAGGGTCAGCATTGCCAGAGCAGTTAGTAGGGGGTGGCCTCCTCTGGGTGCCATCACACATACCTTCCTAGAAAAAAAACAGCCTCCTGCTTCTGTCTCCCTGACAGGCAAACCGGGATCATATTATTTTTCCACCCTTTAATGAACACAGAGGCCACCGGTGAGAAGCTGTGGGCCAGGAGGAAAGCATGGACACACTCCATGCCCATCACTTGTCCTGCTGGTCTTACACTGGGCACTCTCAAGGCTTGGGGGGCCTGTCGATCTCCTCGTATTCCCTTCAGGTGAGTGGATAGTAGGTAGGTATTTCAAGTGCTTCTCACATTTTTAACCACTGAGCCCTGCTAAGCTCAGACTCTGCTGTGAGCTGAGGCTGGGTGATAATACAGACATAGGTCTTTCATGATGCGGAAAGGTGGACTCCCATCCAAAAGATCAAGCAAAGCATCAAGATTGATGCATTGATACACTGTACTTACTGTGTGGCCCTATCTGGAGCACTTTACCATTGCAGGAGAAATAGAGGTGAACTCAATATTACCATCTGGATGTTCCAGCCGTGTTTCCATGTCCTAGGCATTGTCCAAGAACCCCCAGTGAAGCACTTGTGGGCTTGGAAGGACTTGTCAGGTAAATAAAGGAGCAAGAGGAGCGTGGATCAGTGCATCAGTGACATGCCCCGAGTCATGCAGATAAGGTAGAAACAGGAACCTTAGCCACATAACTTGATTTCCCAGCCAGGTCTGTGTCTGCAGGACCTACTGTGTTTCTAGAAAAGGGGAGGAATGGATTTGAAAGAACCAACAATTTCATATTTTAGAGATTGTATAGATTTACATTACTTACTTATTCAAGTAAAACCCAACAGGTATTTTTGTGATGGGTTTTTGGATTGGGTTTGATTTTTTTCTTAATTTAAACCAAAATGAGTAGAGAAGTAGGAAGAAGTGGAAAATTACATTTTTTTAATGTAAATTACATGTTTTTTTAAAATTTTTTAAAATTACATGTTTTTTTAAAGTTTTCACCTTTTCCTGTAGAAATTCATCCAAATGGCTTAAGTGGGTAAAAAAGCAAAGAGTCAAGTGTTTGAGGTGAAACGTTTTATTCTAGACTGAAATACAGTGTTGCATCTGAGATGAAAACACCTCTTTCGTTTTGACAGAAAAATTGAAAAGGTCAAAAGGTTGTTTTTGGTTTTCCCCTCAAAGGCCCCTCTTCATCTTTACGTCCCCCCAAAACCATCAGAGTTCATCCAGAGCAAAACCACAGTTCCTGACGTGGTTTTGTTTTGTAGAGATCAAAGCCATGAGGAGGACTAATCAGTATATAAACCAGAAACACTCTCTTTTATCTAGATTTAGCATCCTACCTGCTAAGAAATGCCATGATAAAGTATATTAAGGCAGAATGGTTTCAGATCGCTGAATGCAGGAGCAGAGCATTAGAGAAGCAGTGCAAGATGTACGATGGCTCTTCTTTACCAATGAATTGATTCAGAGCCTTTACAGCATAGGGCTGGCAGGAGAAAAAAAAATGCATTCACCAGACAAACACAATGTCAGCTTTAGGGTACACTCACATAATATGGGAAAATTGTGTCAGGAACAGCTCTAGGCTCTTCTTCATGGTTTTATTTTTGCTGATATGAAAGCCCTCATTGTTGCCATGGGACGCAGCGTAGGGTGGTTATGCCGTGGAAACAACTCTTTGCCAAGTGTGAACACGCTGCTTTGCCTCTCTGTTTTGTTGCAGGGGGAACGTGGGTGACATTTCAGATGGGAAAAGTTTATCGGAGCCTTCCTGCTTGTTGCTGGAGCACCATCAGGTGACTGGCATTTGCTCAAAAAAGTCACAAACCAGAAACGTTATTGTAAAAACGTCAAAAGCCAGCTGCTGTCTTTGCATAAGCATTCAATCTGATGTGTGTGAGGGACACAGAGGAGACGGTGCCCAAGTGCTAGCAGTCATCAGCCTTTCCAAAATGCCTTGGACTCACAGCTCCCAAAGCTGTCGTATTGAGAGGGTGGCATAAGAAATTTTGGAGACACACACACAGACAGAAAGATTTGTGTCTCACCTCCTGAAGACCGGGCCCATCATTGTCTCTGTGCTCTAAATCGCTGGTGACTTTTACAGTTGTGGCCTTGGCCATCTTAAGCCAAGCAATAGGTTGCAGCAGGTGGTGCTTAGGGGGGTTTTTTTTGTGACTGGGGTAGGTTTTCCCACATGCTGGCAATGTGATTTGGACACTGTTGTCATTCAGGGGAAGAAAAAAATGTTGTTGCTGTGATTGTTATTAAGCTGATTTTTCCTTTGTTTTGTTTATTTTCAAGCAAGAGCAGTCCATGTGCGTGTGAGAAACGAGAAGAAAGAGAAGCAGAAGGTCTTGCACAGCAATGAATTAACACCAAAAGAGGCTGGGCGCCGGACATGTGGAGAAAAAAAAAGGTCTGTGACAATAAGTAAAGTTGTAAGTGCCATGCTTTTGCTTGCAGTGCTGAGAATTTAACAGCCAGTACCCAGCAGTCAGGTCATCAGGTTTTACAATACTCTGGCTTGAAAGATCTTTATTTTGGGTACCGCTTAATCCCACTTTACCCAGGACAGACGGGCTGTCAGATCTGCACAGAACAGAAGGGAGAAAGGAAAACAAAGTAAAGACGTACCACATGAAGTTAAAAACATTTAGATTAACATTTAACAAGTCAACTATTCAGCCTCTCCAGAAAGGTAGCCTTATTCAATTAGATCTTTCCAAGTGGAGCTCTTCAGAAATATTAGTTAACTAGAAGCCTGACAAAAGAGGTGAAACCTATGAGAGCCATTTTTGTTGTTTTACAATCTGTTTATCTCTTAAAGGTGGAGGCAGCTGGAAAGTAAAATGTAAAAGTGCTCTGTAGTCAGGAGAGTTGTGATCAGGATTCATTTTCCTATTCATGTAGCTAATGGAAATTAATAGGAAAGGAGAAGAGACTTAATTAACTTTTCCTTTAAGCTGATTGCTTTTTCCCAGCAGGCTTTGTCCCTCTGGCACTTCCCTGTGAAACGAAAGGGAAATATTCTTTGAAATGACGTTTCTCTGCTTATGCTGTGCTTTTTGAAGGCTGATACGTTTCAAAGCCCTTTTCCAAAAAGCGACCAAATCCAAAGGAACTTACACTGACAGAGTTATAAAGGGGGTTAATTCCTTATAATGCAAAGCGCCAGGAACTACTCAAAATCCCCCTCTGCTCCTCCCTGCGCTGCTGGGTAACACAAAACCTGTTGCTTTCTATCTGAGACTTGAGGCCCCGTGTTGGGCACTTGGGCAATTTCCCGTCTTCACCATATGGTGGACTGATGAAGCAACATATTCTGGTGGAAACAAGCACAAAATTAAATCCCACGTAAATCAGGATTAAGCATAAGCCAAACGGGAAACATAATAACAGTCCTTCACTTTAAAACAGAAATTAGTATGTAAGAATGTAAATTGTAAATAGGCGTTTGCTCCCCTATACTTTGAAACAAACCTGTAGTTTTGAGTGCACTGTCTTGTGTATCCTGGTTTTCAGTGTTCAACTGTAATATCTCTGAGAAGCTTTTTGGTTACTTGAACATATATATTTTAAAAAATGAGATCCTCTTTGTGTTCAAAGTCAGGTGCTTTCCTCAGTCTGGTACAAGCTAAAGAAAATTTGTTAATAAAATAAAATCTCTACCGGCTCCGTCAGCTTGCATTATGAAAGGGCAACATTGCACAGAACCATAATAAAAATCTAAAAATGTATTCTGAGAATAAACAGAATCTTTAATCTTGTTTGTAAAAGAACCCATTCCCATGACTTTAGTAAGTTGCTCTTTTTTTTTTTTTTTTTAAGGAAAAGATACTTAAAGTTAGAAGACAAGGTTGAGGGTTTTTTTTATCGAGACATTACTTGGCTACTCTTTTATTTCAGATGGAGTTGTGTGCTGTCAGAGCCCCTTGATGGGCGTTCAAAAGCATTTCTGCTGATTTCCCTGCTGACTGCGGGGGGGTCGGACTAGATGACCTCGAAGGTTCCTTCCGACCCGGATGACGAGTCTACGATTCGCTCCCACTGGCAACCCAACGCCTGACTGTGAACCCCGCAAACGCAACCCTCCACCCGCTCACCGCTTGTATTCCAGGTTGCCTGCCGTTGGCTTGGCAAACCGCTCCTCAGGCACCGCTCCACGTAGGACCGGGGGTCGCACCCGGAGAGGAGGATCTCGCCCAGGAGGGCGATGTAGGCGACGGCCAGCCGCAGCGTGTCGATTTTGGAGAGGCGCCTCTCGTAGGGGAAGGTGGGGACGTGGCACCTCAGCTCGTCGAAGGCCGAGTTGATGTTGAGCATCCTCTTCCTCTCCCGGACGTTGGCGGCCTGGCGCTGCGGGAGGCGGCGGCGGGGAGCTGTCCGGTTCAGCACCCCCCGCTCTCCCGGCCGCTCCCCCCGCCGGTTCCCCCGGCGCGGGCGGGAGAGTAGGGGAGGGCGAAGGGGAGAACAGGTCTACCAGGGAGGAGCAGTCCGGCAGGAGGTCGTCCAGCTGGGCGCTGGGCTCTGCCTGCTCCCAGAAGAGAAGTTCGAGAGCGGAGTCTTCCCGCTGGAGGCTGTAGCAAAGTTCCTCCATCCTCTCCGCCCGCCCGAAGCGAGCTGATGGAAATATTCACAACTGCCGACTACGCCGATCAGCAGGAAAACGAGATTCTGGCTTCGTTGATACCCCTTACCCCCCAAAAATGGCAGAGAGTCCTGGCTGTGCCGTTGAGGAAGCCTATTGCAAAAGTTTCCTCAGTTGCAAATCCAAGTGGGATTCATGATTTAAATACTTCATGGCTCCTCAGCAGGGGAATGATCCTATTCTTCTCTGCTCAAAACTAATTAGTACACGTGCTTCTCTTTTTACTAGCTGTTGACTACGAAACAATATGAATGAATGTAACAAGAGAGAATGATTTTTCTTTTGACTTTCTCCTCAAAAATCCATTGAAGCAGTTATTGAGTTCTTCCAGAAGTTCAGTCTCTCCAGTTGCTATTTAGAGTGGGGCACAAACAGGGATTTTGTTGTTATTGTTGTTGGTTTTGGTTAGGAGTGACTGGGAGGAGGAAACAAAATACAGTCTTTTATCTTTTTGGTTAAGTGTTAATAGCCCCACATTCTCCTATGGCTGGACAAACAAAACCCTATTATAATCCTGTCAGAAACACATGATACTGCTCTCTTTGACAGCAGAAGCTAGTGGCATCTTCTGCACTTCTGGCAGGAGAATGGTTGAGATAAGGATGCGGGATGCACTGCGGTGTTGAATTGGAACACAAGGGTACCTCGTATTAAGTAAGTCAACACCACCTCATTTGGTTACTGCATTTTCTGATTCATGCTTAAATCACACATTTTATGGGTGATGCAGACATTCGGTGCTCTGTCTCAGACCATACAAAGCTCTGGAAAATAGCAGCAGCTAGGATAACCACAGGGGGTGCAGACCAGGTGGGCCACATCTTGAGGAGTGCTGGAAACCATGAGAGTAAGTGGTGTCCAGCATCCCTATGATGCTGGACAAATGGGATGGAAGATTTTAACCACCACCAGAAGATTAAAACGAGTGCATAATATAAGCAGCTGCCTCAATCTTTGTGATTTCCACAATATTTAAGTGAAAGTTTAAATTCATTCAGAAGTAGTTTAAGTGATATCTTAAGGACTTAAATGAATGAAATGGAAACATGTTTTAAGTTAGAGAAAGCCTAAATGCTTTTCCTTAACTATGTCATAAGGAACTTTTATCAAGACTTTCAATCAAATGCTTGAATTCACGCACAGACTCGTATCCTGCTGCTGTGGGAAGTTTCAGGAGGTGTCTACTGTGAAGTTGATGAGCCACAGAAAGCTTCCTGAAAGGACAGCTGAAAGCACAAATCTCAATAGATCCAGATGAAGAGCCGGAGACCAGAAAATGACCCATATTTACAGTGGGTCCAAGAAGATGATCAGATCCTCCACCTCTTAATAATGACTGGATGCAGCCCATTCTGTGATACCTTTGCCCGGTGAATAGAGGGATTTATTTCAAGGTAAGGCATAGGCTATTAATAATTTATCTTAGTAACCTGGGATTTCTGGTGCTACACCTTGAGGGAATTCTACCTGTAATTCTACCTTTAAGGCAATAGAAAACAGTCTGCAGGAAAGATTTTTGCAAAGAGACATGAGAAAGGTGCAGTGAATGAAACACTAGGACTAAATTTTATTCTTCTTGTTGTGCAAACTGAACAAGGAATCCTTTGTAAATCTACTTGACAAAGGAAGACGCCAGCTGTGATTACCTGACAGGGTGAATACTGATTAAATAAAAAGAACATGTCTTAGTTTCTCTGGTCAGGTCAGGGCACAAATTTTGTACTAGTTTTGTTCAAAGTAAATAATTTGTCATGATACCAACATACCCGACAACATAATACAGGTGTTGTGAAAGCTCATGGTAGCAGACAGCCTCTGCTCCAGATGAATCCCAACAAGGGACAAGGCGGTTGGCTACAGGGTGGGAGGGGGTGCAGGAGGGATGAAAGGAAATGCCACAATCGCAGGTGGCAGAGCTGAGACTTGAACTCGGGCCAGTCGATACAGAGTTCATTATGCAATGGTTTATTTTAAATCATATCACTGTATTTCGCAGTGTCATGTACAAGCGATGTTCCCAAACACAAAAAACTTACTACAGTCCCCATGGTTGACAGTGGGGCTTCATGTCTGATCCCAGAAATTGTTTCTGCATTCTGGTAAGCAAATTTGGGCTCAGCTATGAAGAAAACAGGCAGCAGAAAAGCCTTCCTGCCCGAGCTCCCTACCTCTCTGCACACTGCAACACCTCTAGCCAAAACACCTTTGCAGCATTGCTGCTGTACTGTTGGCCTCCCATGGATCCTTTGCACTTCCCAGATTTCAGATTCTCTTTTGGATGTTTCTGTGAGTTCCCCCATCACTGTTTAACTGAGTGCTTGGTAGTGCTCATTTGGCCACCTTAAGCACAAATGTAAGATACTTGAAAATACTGAAATCAGCAAAAGAACAGCAGTTATTCTCCTAAACAGGGCTCTGGAGGACACAGTTGTCCACTAGGAGCAGTGGGCAGAGACAAGGAGGTTCAGCAAATAACACGGTTAGTTTTATGTGCTGGGTTCCTCTTTCTCAGCAGATGCTTCTTCAGTGCTTAATGTTCCCTTCCAGATCCATCACTGCTAATAGTGTTGCCTGGGGATATGTCTGGCTTCACAGATGGAGAGCAGATGTTCCAACAAGCCTACTTTTAGCTTGTTCAAGGGGAATTTGGCTCTCTTAGAGACACTCTGGACAAAGCAGAAGGGGGGAGAGCAGGGGAAGAAAGAGAGAAAAGCAAGAAAAGACTTCCCCCTAGAAAGCCAGAGGTCAGGTCTCAGAAAAGAAGTTGAGGTTCCCATCCCTCATATGAACAACTCTTACCACAACTTTAGACTTGTTACTCTTCCAGTGTTTCTGTAACTGTATTTGTTAGAGAGGGAGGGAATGTACAAGTAATTGGGCTAATTTTACACTTGTCTGGAAAGGGTCTCCAACAGGGAAAGAGGTAGCATGGGTACCACATTGAGTGAGGGTGCTGTTGATTAAGACATACTGGTATAATTTCAAGATCTGCTCAGACACCGTTTCCCCCAAAACTCCTCCGACGCAGCTGGATCCAGAAATAGCATTTGGCTGCTGGTCATTTTTAATCAGTAGAGTCTAATGAAAGCAAATACTTGAGTCAGAAACTATGTCCTGGGTCTATGTTAGGCAGTGGAGCCATGGTCGTTTTGGTTCGAATTCTTCCAGGTCTAGATGTCTATATTGCCTTGGGAACTACCTTCCTCAGTCCTGACCTCTTCTCTGTCATCTAAACAAAACCATCCAAGGCGGACTCTTGAATTTTGCCGATTTCATAGAATTTTGGGTATAAACCTGCTTTCAGGGAGTATTTCCACTGCAGGTATTTTTTCTTCACAGTGTCTTACCAGCTGAGAGCTGTTACTCTGTACCAGTATCAAAAAGGTAACAGGGTTTCCTGAGGTTATTTTGGAGGTAGATCTTTCTCTCCCCTTCTTGTCCCATTGGCTTTATTTCAGACTCGGCTTGGGGAACCTTCCCAACGATATGTTTAGTGGAATCAGCAAAACCTCCCAGTTCTGGCAAAATGGCTTTTATTTTTTTCCTGGGAATTTAGTTTGAGCATGTTTCCATCATCTTTAAATGCTTAATAAAGGGAGTCAGGCCTTGGCCTGGACAAAGAACAGATGTAGAAAGGACCAGATGCTTTGCTTTCAAGTTAGATGACTCCGAAGTACAACAAGTCCATCATATCATTGCTGCTAATCCAACGTTATGGTGTGCAGCTCATCATCAGAGCTGGGAATTGGGTCCTAGATGAACAGAGAAAACCAGATGGAAGGTGCCAAAAATCTTGGGGAATGCTTTGTCCAAGTGGCAGAGTGCAGCTCTTGGTGGTGTGGCTCACTCAACATGTGTTAGTAATGGCACTACCAAACTACAGCTACACAGAGGGATCTCCAGGACCTGAGATGTCCTCATAGTCGACTGGTTGAATTCCTTACAGTCACAGCTAAATGGTGGACCACCAAGGTCCTATATCTTCTTTTGAGTCACATGCCATGACTGGGATACCTGAACTACTGGGCACATTGTTTGTAAAGTGCTGGGAGCAAAAAAAGTGCAAGTATTATCATTTAACAATGGAATGTGCATCTTTTTAACTGAAAACAACAGCAAATGTAATGATGTAATGAGAAGCAGAACAAGGATTTCAAGGGCAAGAGAATTTCAAAGGGATAATGACTGTTTCTGAGATGCTCAAATAATTGTGAAATGAAACCTTCACAGCATATGGAGGATGTTGATTTTAAGTGAAAAAGGTAACAGGACCTTTATTATTTGCAGGGTAGAAACATCAGACATCGAAGTTTGTGGAGGAAGGCACTGGTGAATGACTGTTAAATTAACTTTGATTTATTTCATTATTAGTATAAACTAGTCAAGACAGTCTTTGCTTTAAAAGTCTTTAGTGTTTAAAAGCGAACACAGTCATTCTAAACTTTCTGCAGGGTGTTTGCAAAGTTACAGAAAATTAATCCCAGTCTCTAGGAGAAGAAAGGTATTTTCTCTAATAAAAACACTCGCTCGTGATTTCCCCTTTTTCACAGAGCATTTTATGAGTTGGGGCATGACCTCTCAACTGTTGCTCGCAAATAGTTCCTCATCCAAGTCACTGCACTGAGGTCTGTGACTGCTTATTTGAGTGAATGGTCATCCTTGGGAGGCAACATGGGCATCATCCTATGCTTAGCTGTACAGTTTTCATCTCCAGGGGATGGAAGTCCTCATGGGAACTTCTGAAGGAAAGTGATGTTCCTCATGCAATGATCTTAGGAAGGCTGTTTGCCCTGCGTTTCATGGTGTCTTCTTCAACCACCTGAGACTTATCCCTAGCAAGTGTTAATACAATGCTGCATCTAGGGGCTGCAGATAGTGCCTGTGAATAACCCTGCCTCCATAACCAATGAGAAATATCTCTAGGGAGAGGAAAAACTGTCATTCATGTGACGTCTAGTGCTGTTAGTAGTGGTTTTATTTGGATATCTTGAAGTGGTGAATTTAGATACCTTGCTCGCATTTACGGGTGACTCAGACGTCAGGAACTAAGAAAGTCATTCTTTCCCTTCCTTCTTGAGGAAAACAAATCTCAGCCCCTTTGCAAAACCACTGTGGAAAATACGTCTTCTGTGAGGTGCTTGAACAGTTTTTAAAGGAGTGGGTTATCCATTCCTGGAGCAACAGGTGCCCTTTCTTCAGTACAAGAAATTCTGAATATCTGCCTTGTTTGTCGTAATGATTTAATGAAAAAAGCATTTTTAAAGAAAAGGCCCACGAATTCTGTCTCCCATACCTGTACTGAGGCTGATGTTTTCTTTAGCCTTTCTACTTTCGCTAAGGAGAAAGCTGATGAGGAGACAGCTGGGCCCAGTCAAAAGGATGGGAAAAAGAAGATACCCATGCTTGTGCAGCTCCAGCTTGCACCCCAGTCAGAAATCTCATGATGTTTCCCATTAATATGTCATCTGTGTGGGATTTTGGAGTCCAAGGCTCTCACTGTGCACCAGACCGAAGAGCAGAGCCTGAAGTCCAGGTTGGCGTGTCTGATGGCTGGGCTCTGGCTGGGCTGGGACCTGATCCCCTCCCGCTCGCTGCATCTGCACAACGGGCCTCGGGACTTGTTAATCATGCAGGCGACACCTCATAAACCTGCCTGGAGACCTCAGGGTTGAAAACGCAGTCACCCAGGCAGATTTACAGAGTGCTGTCTGTTTGACTGACAGCTGTTGCTACTTTATGGGAAGCCCGCACATGTTCGCACTATAAAACAGGAACAATAGCTTCGGAAAAACCTATGCCTGCGTGAGATGCTTCAGTCCCGCTCTCCATCTGGGAGGTGGTTCTTCCTGGCGGCTACCAACCACCTTAGATGTGCTTTGGATACAATTCAGTTCCTCTTAGCCTTGGTTGACTCAGTGGACGCAGTGGCAGGACCAAGCACGCACAAAACCTGTTTCTAATGGAGAGCTGTCGCATCGTGTTATCATGATGCTACACTGGGGGAGAGAAGAGTCTTTTCCTTTATTTTTTTTTTCCAGTGGGTTGTTTTGTGTTGCAGAAATGTCTCTAGGAAAACAGGAGATATAAATCAGAAATCCAGGAACAAGATCAGGTACCAGCCTTGATGACAAACTGGTCTGGAAGAGAAAATTCTCTCCCAATCTGCGTGGGGACAAAGCCGATAGCAGATGGGGACAACCAAAGGACTGCAAGGGCCCTGCTCTACTCCATGGAAAATGCAAAGACTAAGTTTTAAAAAGCAATTTTTAAATCACCTGGATGGCCGTTTACTGAGCATGGTTGGTGAGGACACAGCTCTGCAGTTGGACCCCACACCAGCAAGCCCTGCCTGGGAGGCCTGGGGGGAACGGCCTTACAGTCCCCTTCCACTGATGTTCAGCTGATAGTGATCTCACTCTATTTTTCAGTGTTTCCTCCTTTTTTCCTGCCAGCAGGTAATTGCTGAGTCAAAGATAGGAGCCAGAGCTCTCTTTGTGAAAGATGAGTGTCTCACAGCAGTTAAGGAGGGAGAAGATTTGGATCAGACGAATTACCTTAAGTCAAAAATAAGCCTAACTCCACCATCTCCCACCCTTCCCTCCCTGTGCTGAGTCAGTGGTGATCAGCAGTGGCACCATTTTCTGGGGCAGATCTGCAGAAGAGCGAGATCATGAATTTGTGAATGCCTGAGAAAAAGAAGCAGTGGCAAACAAACATGCAGGAGAGCGAAGGACCCGAGACCTGCTCCCCAGCAGCATGAATGCAGTCTCCCACCGTAAAACGAGTGAAGTGTTTAGATCTTCCACGGTGGCTGCCAGTCATCTTGGGTAGGTTGCCAAGCATGAATTCCTGCTCTATGAATTCAGCATCCACAAGAAGTGAGTTTTCATAGGATTTAAAGCCAGCAGGGAATCATTAAGATCCTCCAGTCTGATCACTGTGATAACACACGCCTTTGGTTGTTACCCAGCAAGTTTGGCCCCAAGCCCAGCGGGGATCTTCTTGTTGCAGTTGCATATTTTTTTAAAGGATACATCCAATCTTGATTCAGAGTCTCTGAGTGACAGACCACCAAAGGATCTGCAAATGTTGGCAGGCTGTTACAGCCTTTGCTGAAGATGTGCATCTGATTTTCTGGCCGAAGGCCTTACCAGGCCCCTATTTACTGCCAAGTGCCCCAGTCAGAAAAGGTCAGCTTTGAAGGATGGTTTGGCACTGGGGGACCATATTCCCTGGAGGCAGAGGACACCCACCCCAGTAGTAAAACCTCTGGGAAGAGACAGATCACAGACAGGACCTCTGCTAGCAGGTCCTCTGAGCCGCGTAGCCATAGGACCAAACAAACAGAGACTGACCAAAGAAGCACAGTCCGGTGCTGTTTCCCGAATGAGGCACATAATTCCCACTGCCTATTAGTTAGGGACCTGCATGGGAAGCTGGATAACAATGCCATCTTGTAAAGCTAACTTTAGCTGCCTATGAAGGAATTGTGAACTGAACCTGAACTGGCTGAATGGACTCTCTTTACCAATGCTGGCAAAGAAATTGGAAGCAGGCAATAGGGAGGATGAATTGCCTATGAATGGGAGAAGGTTACCTCTACACCAGCTTCCAGGAGATGAATATCACTTAGAGCGGCCATAGCCTCCTTGGAATTCTCTAAGCTGGCCTACAGGCTGCTAAGCAGGTTTGTTTTTTCACCCGAGTCCTTGTTCAGCAAGCACACAAGCAAATCCATTTACTGAAGCTTTGGGCATGGGAATTTCTGCAAATGCATGGTTCCTTCTACATACCTACGTATGACTCTTTGCTGCCCAAATATTCAGACTGCATCTCAAACCCATGAGGAAAGAAGTCCTGATTTTTCAAATAGTGGCAACCTCAGCATGGACCAGCCACAGTTTCAGAAGCCCCTAAATTTCAGGTTGTTGGAAGCTAGAGGAGGATGCCAGGGAAATTACTAGCACAAACAGATTGATTCCTGTGCTCTTTCCATGATCATCCACTACTGGCTACATCAGAGCCAGGAGAGTGTGAACTCCTGGCCAAACACAGTATGGCTACTCCTGTGAAGCCCGTGGACAAGTATCTGTTACTGCCTAGCAGAACTGGTCAATTAGATCATAACGTTGGCTTAAAAAGCCTTCCGTTCTTTTCCATCTGCATGCCTTTGGAGGAAGCTAGTTGTCTTCATTCTGTAGGGATTATGCATTCTGGTTTTCCCACAAATTAAAAAAAAAAAAAAAAGAAACCTGAGCTTTTCATGAAGTCTTCTGATTCCAAAACTTGGCACTTGGAGAAGACTATCAAACACTATTAGCCTTGCACTGAAATTTGAGTCAGTCTTCAAGGAACTTGTCTGAATTTTCCAGCCTCAGTGAGGAAGACTTAAATGGGAAATCTCTTGAGAGCCCTGTATGCTCTGGGGACTCCTGCTATTTCACAGTTTTGGGCAGCCAGCAAATTTTGATGAGAGCAGCCTTTTGCAAAATCTGTCCCCACTGTCGGCTGGAACTGTGAGTTGCACAAGCCACTGACACGAATAGTAATGCATGGGAAGATGTTGCACAACACTTTCAGACTTCAGAGGGTCTGCAGTTCATGCCATTCATGGGCAATGGCTGGGTCCATTCCTTATTTTAGCTGGAGAGATGCATTTAATTGTGACTACTGCATGAAGACAAAAGCAAGTGGCTGGGATGTTTCTGGGAGTTAGGTCATTAGATGGTGTAGCTGTGGCTGGTGAGTAGAGTGCTGCAGCTCCCTGAGGGCCAGTTGGCAGTGTGCAGTCCCCCCAGAGTTTATATGCTGCGTGTATATAACATTCAGCTATTTTGGTGAACTTAGGAAAAGCAGAACAGTATTTCAAGTGCTGCATGAAAATCTCATTTTCAGATGGAGAAACCGAGGCACACCATGGGTTCTAACTCAGGAAGTCAGAAAGCCAACTGCATGGAGGAAGGCTCTGTCTGCTGGGAAATACCACGGCCCCAGCTCCAACAGTTGAGCTCTTTGTGGGTGCCTAAAAGGTATGGACTGGTTTGTGTCTTACTGTTGTGCTCTCTGTGCAGTATGTCCTTCCAAGAAAATGCCATTTATTTAAACTTAGCGAGCCCCTTTTTAAAACATGTTGTGTATTTTGAGTGCAGGTCAAATAGCAGACACTTTTGATTAATGCAACATCGAGATATTGCAAAAAAACCTCACATGCCTCAGTGGGAAAAGGTATAAAGGACAAACATTCAGAGCTGTTCAACATTTTGGGGAGGTGGGGAAATGAGCGGGAATGATCATACCTAAATAGAAAGCCAATGCTTGCAATTGCCAAGGCATCAGCCAAAAGGAAAACACAACTCTTGATCGCAGTAAAATCATGTATGAGTCATGATGGGCCAAGAACAAGTTTGCTTTCTTTTCCACCTCATTGAACAGATGATGATTAAAAGATAAATCATGCTTGGAGTCAAATCAAGTGATTGGATTAAAGTTTAGTTGAGTATTTAGAGACTGTTTGGGACACAATGGAAAGCTAATTGAAAACTTACATTTGTGAGACCCTTGAACTCTCCAGCTCTTAATAAAATACTACTGCAAAGTACACAAGGGTTCCCTGTGGGAGAGATTCCTCTCCACAAGTGCTTTTATTTCTCAGGTATGTGGAAAAATGGTATTCATTTTCTCTACAAGTTCACCAAAGAAAAGTATGTTCATGATCGTAATTCAATTGTTGTTCATGATGCAGAAACTTAATCTGTTCAGCTCACTGAAAATCAGTGAAGCAAGGCAAAAAGAAGTCGCTTCTTTAAAAAATGAAATTTTGAACACTTCATCCTTTTAACTAGTCTTTACTCTTCTGAGCAGCTCATATTCCAGAGTGACTGGCTGCTTGCATTGGGCTGAGGTGACTCTGGAGTCTTAAAAGCTATGCAAAAATTCCTTCTAGATGTGCTGTAGTAGGAAATGTCATGGGTTTTTTGTACTAATAATATAATTGCATCTGGAATCACCTCCAGTTCTTAAGGAACATGCCCAGCCTCCAGCTTCAAAGCACTGGTGGTTTTGGTGCAAATAACAGTGAAACCCACAAATAAAGAGAATAAACTTACACACACACACACACAGAAATGAAAAACCCCTTTTTTCATTTGGGCTCTATGTAACCAAGCACCAGTCTTTCTTGTTAGTCCTTAACACTGAAGTGAAGCTGCAGAAGCTCTGTAGTCAGGTTCATTTGCCCCCTTGCACCTTCTGACTCTTGTAGATCCTTTATCTGACATTTTAGTGCCCTGGAGGGGAGATCTCAGGTGGCAACAAGGCAGAGATTGCAGCCAGAGCCTGTGCACTACAGGGCATTAAAAGACAACAGTCTGGCTTTCATGAAAGCCAACCTTCTTCAAGCTAGTCCCAGTAGAATTGAGAAGCAGATTTATTCAACAACCCTCACATGAGTGGGTCAGGTGTGAGCCCACACCATCCAGGTTTTCTTCCAGGGGGAGAAAAGGAGCTGCCCTCAATCTGCATGACTGAAGGGGCCTGGGTGGGCTGTTGAGTTGAGCATGATTCACTGGTCCAAACATGCGTGATGAATGAGTCCTAATAGGAGCATGGCAGAGCAGTCTTCTCCTCCATGTGCAAGAGTTTATATTTCTCCAACTAGGTTGACTTCTAGGACAGTTCTTCTGCAGAAGGATGTGTGCACAGAGTTCATAGGTAAAAAGTTTAAGCGTAGAAGGTTTGGAGGGGGGAGAATGGGAATAAGTTATATTTATTTCAGATGATGAATATAAATTACTTTTCAGATATACTTTTCAGATTGGCACAGATAAATCTAAGTGGTTTAGTAGGTGTGATCCCAGTGTGATCAGAATGATGCTTTAAGCCTGTGGGGTTTAGCATTGGTCATAGTCCTATAATTCAGCCAGAAGCAATGCAGTACCACTAGATAGTCAGGTATGTTGCAAAACTAAAGCTCTTAAAGAATCCCCAAATCCCCAAAACATGACATTTACTTTGTATATCTTCCTGTTGGACAGTGTGGCTGCACAGGACTTGAGGAAGCCATGCAATCCCTCTTCTTTCCCTGTCGCGTGACTAATTCCATCCTTTCAGTCCCACCAGACATGTCTTACCTGTTCCTACAGGCTGGCAGTGATTGCAAACTCACTTAGTGCTTTCTCATCCTTACTAATAGAAGATATTTCCTAATGTTCCAATTTATTTTTCCCTTGCTTCCACTGGTATCTGTGACTCCACAGTCTGTCTCCATGTTCTGTCTTCCTCTTAGCCTTTTCTTTAGTTGGTGGGCTTAGTATGACTCATTTTAACTTTTCCACATAGGTCTTGTGTCCTCGACCTCCTGCCTTTCCCTTCCTTGGGCTACATTTTTGACGAACAGGTCATGTAGTCACAGCAGATCAAGCTGGTACCAGAAACAGTCCAAGTCCAGTTGTTAATTTGCCAAGGTAAGCATGGATATCTCTATAGTACATGACTTTGTGCAGCTTGGTCATATCTGCTGTACAACTGAGACAGAGAGGTGAAGACAAGGTATTTGGGGTCAGTGTTTTGGGATGAAATGAAGTTACCAACCTAGGTCTGTTGTAATTTAGGTAATTGGTAATTTAAGTTACCAATCTAGTCTGTTAAAGAGTTCACCTCATTGCCTAGTCATTGCCTCCCGCTGACTTCAATGGTGCTTTCATTGAGTGCGTTGGCTTTTAGCATCAGTGTTTCATATGCATCAAAGAAAATGAAAATATTGAAATAGCCATAAAGCTAACCTTCTATTTGTGCTAATTAGTAAATTGTATGCATCAAAATAGGAAGTTCCCTATAGTAGCATTGCTATATGATGTGCCCACTAAAGCTAGCCTAGCATTTGCTTTTTCTTAACAGCTGTAGTTTGTTCTTCGTTAGAAAGCTTTATTATGTCTTAAAGTGATTAATGAGCTCTGGGAGGACTGCGTAATAAGCCAGCAGTCACAAGCTATAGAACACTCCTTGGTGGATTAGAGGAAGATGGATCAGAAAGATGAATATGTTTCTATTCACTGTTGCAGATTCTGAGATGTTTCACCTCAGAGCTGAAGAATGTGGGATGGACGCAGCACCGGAGGTGACACTATGTCTTGCTCAAGGTCAGTTGCCTGCACGTGACTTTTTTGTGTGGATCTGCCAAGAACATGTTAGAGTGAGGAACATTTTGAAGATGGAGAAACTTCTGCTTTGAGGGTGATGGTACTTGCACAGCACTGGGAAGAAGTGAGAAGGCTATGTTTTGTCGTCGTGGTTTTGGCCAAAATTACCAGAACCAGACTGACAAACGGCCCTTCCCACCCCACCCCCCCGGCCCCCAAAAAGAGAGGAGGAGAAGATATAAGGAGATTTAGAAGCTTAGAATGAACTAAACTACTTTAACGAAGAAATCTAATATTGAAATCCAAAAGAAGAAAATAATGAAATAGATACAGTATGTACAAAACCGTATCAAGCTGCCAGGATGACGTCACCGGCAGGCACTGGGGCAGTCCCAGACTGGACTCAGCGATGGATGGGCACTGGGTTCCAGCTCTGGAGTCAGGATCAGGATCAAAGGCAGACGAACGGACAGAGTCCTCTTTGAATGTCGGCCACTGAAGAAGGCGAGTTGACCTTTCGATCCCTCAGCTTTTAACTGAGCGTGGGGCAGACGGGACGGAATACCCCAGCAGGTCAGGTTTGGGTCACCTCTCTTGTTCGCTCCTCCCCACAGATGCAGAGAGAGCAGTCTTCTCCACAATATGCCGTTGATTTCAGAGAGTTAGAAGAGGCCTAGCTAAAATGTAAAATGACTAAACAGGAAGTTGGTCCTGGTTTACTTCAAACTGGGATATTTGTGATGTCTGAGATGACATCCATATGAATGAAGATCCTCTCCTTTGGGGAACCTGTGGTTTATACTGATTTCTGGTTTGAAGTATGATGGGCAGGTCATGTCAGCTTGCATGTGGCTATACTAGGAAACAGGAACGCTTTGTACACATGTTGGCTGGGTGATGCGACAGCCTTAATTAGCACTCATTGGAAACAATATGGCAGCAATATGGTAGCTGTCTGAGAAATGCTATGTCTTCCTCATAGTATGACAGGTTATGGTTTTGCTGTGCCTGCTTCAGCTGTGAACAGATGTTCACTCTGCCTACCCTGAGTCCTCTTGCTGCCAAAGATCTCCTCCCTTTGGCTCTGCCAGCAGAAGGCATGAGTCACTGCTCTCAAACCTGCATCCCTGCAAAATCAGGCAGTGATGACAAACCAGAGAGGGTTTTGGTGTGCAGCCTCTAGCTTCATACTTTCATTTCAGTGGCCATCGGGTTTATTTGGTGGAATAGAAACCCCAGCTAAAAAAAGTAGTCAATCTCAGGGTGGAATATTTGAATTGAGTGAGCTCATGCTGTCAAAGCACCGCCTTGCATGGGAAAAACGCCTTGCTTTTCCCCCTTGCTGTGGGGGAATGAAGAGTTGAGGGGGGGTTTTGGTCTGGTCTTGAACGTAAAGAAAACTTACCCACTTTTCTTCAAATTGGGCAGCATTTTTTTTGAGTTTGGAGAGCACCTCTGGGTGCTCTGAAATAGCAAACTGAACACGGACTGAGATGCAGCAACTCCGTGTAACAGCCAAAGCTGGGAGTGGCTTTGAAATCCTGTGTGTCTGAGGCCATGATACCTCATAACGTGGCATTTTATCAAACAACTTGTAGGTCTCTTCACTACTACTGCTGGATTTGATGAGATAGGCTGTCTGGGTGCTTTGGCTAGGACCGAGGTTTGTATTGGGTTTCATAAAAAAGGTATGCATGATTTCAGGCTCTCCTCCCCTTATGGGTCTCTCATCTCCTCTACTTTAATGAAAGCAATAATAATTATTACAATAGGATGATATGCACTATCTTGAGGGCCTGTACACTGAGTGGTAAGCCAGGAGTCTTTGTGTACCCCTGAGAGCTCTTCTGTCAACTGCTTTTAATATTTCTGCTCTCTTTGCAACCCTTATGGTTAGCAAACCTCCACGAGGGGGAAACTCCTCCAGCTACATGCAGAAAATACAACCAAGAAGCTGAACAAGATCACAGTAGAGTCTGGGGACCTAGGGCCCTGGATGGATGCTAGGCAGACGGCACAAATCTCTTCCTCCTCAATTTTGAGAACAACTGTGTTCGATTACATGTTGCGCAAACTCATTCTGGTTTGGTTTTCTCCTTTAAGGACTAGGGTAGATGTTGTCTTACGAGGCTGTGGTGAGGTTCCAGCTAATGACCCCAGGCTGAGTTTCAGATCTAAGTCTCCCACTTTTTGACACTTCTTTTGGGGTGGGCAGGCTGCTGAACAAGAGAGAATTAAAGCTGTTGGACATCTTTGCTACCCATTGAATGCCCTATGCTTTGCACCTACGGACTCATATTTTGCAGAAGCAAAGACGGTTTGAGAGAAGTGGGATATGGGACCAAGGGGCACGGAGTCTCCGAGTTAGCTGTGAGAGATGGGATGAAAACCAATGGAGGTTTTCTCAGCTCTATGCTGAGCTCTGTGGCTTCTCCATGGGAAGTGTAACAGGAGAGACAAGGGTATTGCAGGATGCTGATATGTGTTTGCCTTTGGAAAAAAAAGTAAAAGTCCTCCTAGCTTCAGGAGTACAGCGTTTGTGCTGTATTCATGGGAGTCCTTTGAGAAAGCAAAGCATGTGTGCTGGCCATTTCCTCAAAGAAAATATTCTTTGTGAAAGCTAATAATTTTAGCAGGGATTCCTTTCTTCCTCTTGAGGAGAGTTAAATGAAGTTATGGGTCAGTGAGAGGGCATCTGTACAACACAGAGGAGGAATTTCCAAAGCTTGAATGTATTCCCTTCATTTGGAGAAGACCTGGTCAAATTGGCTTTCTAAAACATTTTCTTTATTAAAGATTTTATGGGTGCTTTTTGCTGGTTTGCTGAGGCTGTTAAGCCATTCTGAATTCATAAGGACTCAATTGATGGAACTGATAGAAAGCTTAGGAAAGTTTTAACAACTTTCCTTCCACAAAGCTGAACTTTCCAGTAGTCTCCACCATACTCGTGCAGATTTCTTGATACAAATAATTTCCAGCTGTGAGTGGCCTGGTTTCTCCTCCCAGCTGACAAAATTGTATTGCCATCTAGGCCCATGAAATGCCAGGACAAGGCCGGTAAGGTCCTTCTGCATTTATATTCTCAAACTCACTCCAAATCCCTTTATTTTCTGAGATATGATATTTGAAGCTCTCTGTGCAACTTCACTGATAATGATCAGACCTCCCGTGTGGAGGAACTGGGCAGCCAATATCTCTCTTTTGGGCTGTAATTTCCTCACTCAGAAATCACTTTAAATGGGAATCGAAGCTTGATGAGGACTGTAGATTCACAAATGAAATTAATAAATGGCTGTTGAGTTTGTGGTGCCCTTGAATGAGGGAACCCTTGGAAAGATACCGGGTAAAAAACGGACTCGTGATGGGAGAGCAGGGGCCATAAATTGAAACTGATCTTAATGAAAAGGGCTGTAAATCCTGCCTGCTCAATTCTCCACTGGGCCATGCTTCTTTGCATCCTGATTTTGAAATCCCAATTTCCTGAGAGATTGCACGATTATTATTTTTTAATCTAAAATGTATGGTTGAAAGAAAAAGCATTTAAAAAAAAAACAAAACCGCTGGCAATGCAAATGAGATTGAGCGGTTTGCTGGAAATGCCGTACATTGTATTGCCCAAAACTTGGCATTTATGGAAGTGGCCAGCAGGGAGGAAATGGAATTGTTCTCATGGCCAGTGTCAACTTGGATCATCAAGTCACACCGCAGATTTGGCGTCTCTGACGGAAAAGAGAGGCTTTCCAGTCCGGTACAATCCCGCTTCACAGCGTCAGTCATTGCGTAGGTTGGGGTGGGTGAGGATTGACAACTGGGTGGGACGGCAATGTACAAGTCTGGTGCTTTCTCGTCTCAGATTAATGATCTTCAAATCTGGTTTTCAGGGAAACAGACTCACTCACACGTAAATAAAAACCAGAGGGAAGCTTTTAAAAGACTCAGATGCTTGCTAATTCCAAGCAACATCTAATACAATGCCTTGCTAAGGCATCCTGTTGACTGAAGAGATAGCGGTCCTTTCATGACTTACCTTTTGCCTAGGATATCTCTCTACAGGGACTCAAAGCTGCTTTTTACACTGAGCTCTTGATCCTGGTTTCCTGGGTTCAACTGAAAATTTAACCTTCCTTTAGCAGGCCCCTGCAAAAGTCAGGTGCCCCTAGAAGGCGGTACAGCCCGCCCAAGGTCTGAATCAACCTGTGGAGGGGTCTCTCTATTAACAGATGAAATCTAAGCAGCTTTGTTTACTTAACGTAGCTGTGGTATAGGGAGGTGCCCATAGCTGGGGACGGTGTCCCCAGCCCAACTTCGTGCAGGTCTGAGCAGTTGTGGTCAGGAGGACACACTCAAGCGGAGGTGCAGTAGGCTGAAGCTTGTGCAGCCTCGTGAAGAAGGTGAAGCTTCTGTCATGGGGCCCTCTCTTGTGTTTGATATTTCATGAGCCTTTGTTGGAACAACCCCACCTGGTCTGGTCAGACTGTGCCAGCGCCATAGGGAAGATTAAAAAAAATTGTTGTTTCAATTTAAAAAAAACTCCACGCTATAGCTATAGAAACTGAGAAGCCCACATCTTGGCAGATGATGGGCTTGAACACCATTTCAATGCAGTAACAGCATTAAAGTTCCATCCTGTTCCCATTGAAGTTGGTGGCAAAGCTCCCATTGACCTCAGTGGGAGTAGGATCAGGCCCCTGGATGTAAACTGGTTGGGATGGATCCACTAGAGCTTTACTCCTGGTTTGGGGTCTGTGGATGTCAGCGGTGCTTCCACTGAGGCAATGCTGATGGAAAGGTGGTGTGGGTCAGGACCAGAATTGCATCTAATCTGTGCCCTGTGGCTCTCTGTGCATTTATCAAATGGAATTTCAGGCTGAAAACAAAGGGATTGAAAGGTTGAAAAACAACGAAGGAATGTGCACTTGGCAGCTCTGCTAACCAGATGTTTGTTTCTTTTTCCTTGTTCTTAACAATGACTAAAAAACTCGTGAACAGTCTCAAGCCCAGTGCAAGGTCAGCCCGAAACTAGGTAAGAGGTGTCGCAACAAGGCAGAACAAACATCTGGGAATGGAAAATGTTAATTTATACCAGGATTCGGTGCTGTGGCTCAGAAAACACGGCTGAACCTTCAGAAAGCTGGGTACATGTGTGCTTTCCCTTCCTACAGCAAGCCCCATCAGTCGTGCGAAGCTCTCGCGGAAGTTCGCAATATTCCCTTTGTGCTGTTGTGTGAACTGCTTCCAAGAGCGGTTGAGCTGTTGTGCTGGAGTCAGAGCAGAAAGAAGTCAATGTTAAAGCGAATATGTGCGTACATATGAACGTATGCACCCATTTCCTGGAAAATATACATCTAAATAGTCGAGCAGCAAGTTGTACGTTGTACTTGACGGAGCTTTGGAGGCAGAGAATAGCCCTTACAGGGTTAGTCTTATTAAACAGCTTTTTTCATTATGCTGCACGAGGTGCCTATTTGAAGAATCCCCAAATTGGTTTTGGCAAAATCAATCCAAAAAGGGGAAATTACTGGGTGGGAAGCAGCAATATAATGCCCTGAGGCTGCAAAGCAGTAAATTGAACCTTTGGCCTCTCTGCTGCGTCACCCCTGACAATATGCACTTCTTCAGCAGCATCTCCTCAAGGCTGTTCCCAGGACCAGCACCCCTTTGCCTTGTTTCACAGAAAAACACCTCATTAGTCAGTCTGGAGAACATCATAGTGAAGCAGATAAATTTAAAAAAAAAGAAAAAAGAAAAAGGTTTTTCATTTTCACTAGTAGGGAAACTAAGCCAGAGAGGTAGAAGTGACTCATTCGTTACTTACTTGTTCATTAATGATGGGATTAAGAGTTGAGCTCTTGTTATCTGAGCAACTGGCTTTTTTTCAGTTCACATCTGTCTAGTAGTGACTCCACAGCCAAACTGCACACTTTGCCAAGAGGCAGCATTTTACTAAACCGGTGTATTTGTGATTGCCTGGCTTTACTCTTACTTAAATCAGTGTGGCAAAGAAATCATTGCTTAACAGCTGGTTCTGTTGGGTGTGACCATTTCCAGGGAAAAGAGAAATCAGGTATATTTCAGTTCAATTTATATAGAAGTGCTTCCTTGGGCTGCATGGGCAGTATGTGACCGTGAACCAGTTAAATTGGTTTAGATTTGTAAGAAAACAGTGCTATCAACAGGGTTAGGATTAGGGTTAGGGCTCATCAGTACAGCTCACAAAAGTTGTGCAGCTCTTTGTATGTGAGCATCACATGAATTAATCTGTGAGTAAAACCGGACTGCACTGCCTTGGGAGGATAACTCTGGACAAAACTAAGCTGTAGCCCCCAGAAGAATATGCTATTGGGGTGGTTTCAAAGTGGCAGGAGCCTGGATAAGGGCAGTGAGGATGCTCTAATAGTAACAATCCCAGCAGCTCCCAGAATGAAGGAGTGGAGAAAACTATTTTATTAAGCAGTTTCTTCCTGAACATCTAGTAGCTGGCACCCTCTACAGCTCCCTAAAAGGAGGGTGTAGAGAGGTGGGGGTTGGCCTCTTCTCCCAAGGGAATAATGACAGGAGCAGAGGAAGGGGTCTGAAGTTGGGGCAGGGGAGGTTTGGATTAGATATCTGGAAGAATGACTTTCCTGAGAGGGTGGTCAGGCCCTGGAACAGCCTGCCCAGGGAGGTGGTGGAGTCACCAGCCCTGGAGGGATTTAAGACATGTGTAGAGGTGGCACTTCAGGGCATGCTCTAGTGCCTGGGATTGTTGGTTTTTGTCTGTCTCTGGGTCGGTGTGGTGTGGGTGTGTGTTGGTTTGGGTTGTGGGTACGGTTGTTTTTTTTGGTGGTTGGACTCGATCTCAAAGGTCCCTTCCAACCATGAATATTCTGTGATTCTGTGATTCTATTGTCTGGACCACCTCAATATGGAGAGGGATAACAGAAGAAGAGCTCCTGTGCCAGAGTTCAATTTGTTCCATTTTCATCTGCAATCCAGCAGGGATGTTGAGTGTGCCTCCACACCTGGGAAAACACTTCCCTGGTCTGCTGCGATGTGCCCAAGCCTGTCCATCCTTCTTCTGGCTGAAGTAGCATGTTTCCTCAGCCTTCCAGCACTGCCTAATGCCCTTGGGCAAGGCAGACCCCCAAGTAAGTACATTTAGTGCCCTTTGCAAGGGACCTCTCCCTCACAATTAGAGTACCTTGCCATCCAAGCTGGATGTCATCATGGTGTCATGTGCATGGGAGGTGCAGGCTTGTTTTTGTTCTGTGTTTGGGAGAAACACTCGCTAATGCTGAAGCTATAATCTTCCCTCCTCCTTCTGCTTACCAGATCTCTGGCTCTCTTAAGAACCACACTGAAAAGAAATTTGTTTGTTTATGGAGTTTCTGGGAGTCTCAGGTTTGTTTTCCTCTCTCCTGCCTCCTGCCAACACTGGAAGTGCCAAAACAAAATAAGAGAGAGGCATTTATCTTGGAGTTGCCGGCCATGGTTGGAAGAAGGAGTGCCAGAAATCTCAGGAGAAATCTGCTCCCGATCTTCTCAGTACAGTCTTTCAGAGTGGAGGGATGGGGACACTTCAGCAAAGCATCTGGGCTGCTGGATGCCAACACAGCCTGCATTCCAGCTGGGGATGTGTCATTACTCCTTTCGATAATGATAGTGGCATGCAAAATTGAGGCTAGCGGAAGGACTGCCAAATGCTCCAGAGGTGGTAGCCATCTGCTTGAAGATTTTCTGTGCCTGAAAGTGTTGGTTCACTATTCATTTAGTGCAGATGTTAAAGCCAAAGCCTCCAGATCCACATTTCGAGCTGCATCAGTGGTGCAGGGGTCTTCAGCAGTGGGCTGCCTTTTTACTGCAATGTGTGGTCTTAACCAAGCCACCCTCTGCCACCTGACTAGCATGTTTCACCATAAGCAAAGCCTGCTTTGAAAGCAAAGCTTCACTCCCCCTTTGAATATCTGAGGTATGGGAGTGACCCAGAAAAAAGGTTTGATTCCATTTTTAAGGACTGTGGCTCATGGGTGCTACCAGTTTGAATTAAACATCCCGCATGCCAGAAAGCAGACTTTTGTTCTTGATTTGATATGATGTTACTGGCGGGTGGGAAGGGTACTATGCAGATGAAGGAGCTTCAACCTCCAGCACCAATGTCATCTGTGAACACCGGAGATCCCAGATGCGAAAAAATCTGCTTCGGGCCACCAGACTTAAAAGGATATAACAAAGATGAGATACGATGCTGGTATATCCAAGAAAGAAGACAGTGGGGAGACTCTGTAAGATGATGGCAACCCAGAGCAACATCATCTTCCTGTGCTCATCAGTAGCTGTGAGCTGTAACCTAAGGCAGCCAAGAGCTGAATGGACTTCTGGCTCTGTGTGAATCTTTACTTGATCTCACTCTATTTCCTGTTGCTATTATCTCATTCCATGGCTTTCCTTGGCTGCAGTCCCAGCATGATTCTTCTGAAGAGGTCTTTATGTAAAAGGAGAGAGGGGCACCCATCCTTAAAGATGGGCATTTGGAGGGATTTTCTCTATGTGTCGTTTCCTTAGAGCGTTAAGATCTGCCAGTATTGGACTTCTGCCTGACTTTCTTCCTCTGCTATCCAACACTCCTGCTACCTGCCCCACCAGAGCAAGAGATTGCTATCTTTAAGTCATCATTCACAAGACTCAGAAAGTCAGCAAGACGTCGAGACCTAGATCACCTTCTCTTCTTAACTGGTACACAAGTAGCTTCCCTGAGCTGTCGCCCTGCATGCTTCCAACCCTGTGGAAGACATAGGGTGAAAAGTTCAGCAAACCGCAATCCATTTTACAGCAGACCTGCAAAGCACAAATATTAATACCAATAAAACAAGAAGGGGATGATGATGGAATTCAATTGCCAGTGGCTGATAGACCTTCAAATACTTAAACTGTGAGCAAGGCTTTTAATCCACACACAATAAACTGTCCTACCTCCAGCATCAGAGGAAAATTGCTTTTCTCCTAATATGTATTATCCCCACCAAAACCTTGACATTGCTGAGCTTTCCTGTAAACCATCAGTCTGGATATATTTTATGATGTGATTTATAGAGAGTTTGTTTCTTAAAACTCAAAGCAATATTGCTATAAAAGTATAAAAAATGCATGTTTTGGTAGTGGATGAATGCCATTGCCTTTTTTTTCCCCAGCTGGGAACCTGCTGAGTGGGTTAACACCACTTGGAAAGATTAATTCTTCATGTGTGGGCATTCATTGGCAGCCTTGAAGCAGTGCAGATTACAATGCCATCATCCTCCTGTTCAAGAGCAACACCATAGCAGCTACTCAAGCTAAAAGATTAATTAACAAGTTGGAAGCCCAGGGGACTTCCTTAGACTTCCATCACCAATTTTGCTGATTCTTTCTTCTGCAGGCATTTTCACATCGCTTCTTCTGCACAGTTTTAATGTTGCTGTGCTCTATTCAAGTCATGGAATAGATTAGATAATCCCTAGGCTTTTTCCACCTCTAACACTTGTGGTTCTGGTTAAATAGCTGTCAAGTTCTGAATTTAAAAGAGCAGAACAAGCCAAGGCTTTTGAGGTTCTGCTGGGAGGATTACAACTTGTAACACATTCCATAACCTTCCAAAAGTGCCTGCACTTTCAAGTTTCCGGACAAAAAATGTTATTCAGCTTTCTGCAGAACTTCTTTGTTGTTCACTACACGATCCAACTTTTCTTTCTGCATGAAGATACTGCTAGCCTACTAAGGCTGACCGGTGGAAATCTCTCCTTGCTTTCACTGTTTGTGGCTGAAGATGTTTGCCTGTTGCTGAAGCAAAACAAATTTCATTACAATAAAAAATTGCATCTGCCAACTCAGTTTTAAATGCAGCTCTTGGAACTTACAGGAAAGTCCCAGAGAAATGAATTGCTGTCTTGTAAACTTGCCAAGTATACATGAAAGAGCTGATAGGTCTTTGGCCTACTTGCTTTTATTATGATCTATAAGCTGCACATAAATATTTTATCTCAGATGGCACAGTTTAGGGCTGTGGGGTTTTCGAAGTAGGCTAAGGAACTTTTCACCTCCAAATCATTTCTCTGGACCTGGCTGGCTGCTGCTTTTTGTAGTGAGTCATCACAGCGAAGAGGCAACTGATTTGTGGTCTTAATGGAAATGCCAAGGAATTGCCAGGGCATGAGATGCACATTGGCACAGCATCACTGTATTCACCAGAGTTGCACCGATGCGGCCGGAGAATCTGATCTCTCACCCAGAGAGGCTCTCCTGGTGGATATGCTGCGGGGGAGGCACACGCTCCCTTCCCTTGGCCTCAAAGAGATGGCTTATTTTGGTCTCTCTTCTGCTGGTGCCCAAGTAATAGCCAACAGAGCATTGCAACGCAACAAGAAGTCATGTCATGATGATGCTGTTTGGTATTGCAATACAAGGGTCAACAGACTTGCCGTTGGCCAAGTGTTCAAGTTTTTATTATCTGGACCTTTCTTCTGTCCTGATGCTGTTTGTTTATAGTACTGGAATTTCAGCCTTGTCCTTTTGAGAGCAACCTCTTATGCCATTATATATCTTTACACAGCTTTATTAGCACCGGTTGCTCCTCCTTTTGTGTATTATTTCGGGTGTTACAGCCCAGCTGCATTAGGTGCAGTACAAACACTCCAAAAGGTGGGTGTTTGCCTTTCTTGGGAAGGAGAAGGTGACAGAAAATTAATCTCTGGGAGAAAAAGGGTCCCTCTTCTGAGAGAAAGAGCCTGGTGTCTTTGTAGGTTTGAGCTTGGAAGCACCTGGTGACTGTGAACTCAGCAGAAATAGGATGGGTTGCCCTATTGTAGGTGAGCGGTTTTAGCAAGCTGTTGAGGTCAAATCCTTCTCTTTTGTCAGGAAAACCTTGAAGAATTCAGCGGTGAGGCTTGCTCTTTGAAATTGTGCATGTCTGGGGAAGACTTAGTAACTTGACATCTGGATTTGAGGTTGCTGTTGCACCAGTGGCTGTAGCCAAAGAGTGTGGATTTGGGGAAGGGAGAGGTTGTTGCGTTTGTGTTAGTTATATGTCATATTAATTATTACGGAAAATATGAATATTATTTATAATATTTGTACTGTATTCTGCTATCATTCTTCTTTAGCTCTGTTGGCAGCAATTTGTTTGCCTGTCACTGTAACCACATGCTGTTTGCCTCCAAGGGGACTGCTTACCAGTAAGCAGTTTGTGTTTATAGTGAAAAGGGGGCTCTGTGTGTCTTTTTTTCGTGTTCCTTAGGCAATCACAGTGTAATGCCATGAGAGTCAGGAATGTTTGGGGACAGTGTAGAAAAGAGACTGGGGTACTTACTGCCTCTCCGCGCCAGCATATACCGTATGTTTTCCTTAGTTTCTAGATCAGCTAACCTTGCAAAAACTCCTCTGCGTGACCCTAGGGCAATCTGGACCATATTTCTATGCCAGTCGTAAAAGTCTATTAGGCTGGCTTTGGCTGCAAATCAGAGTAGTTCAGGACACTTAGTGTAGCACAGGAAACAGGTTTGGGAGATGTTGGTTCACAGAGCTTATGGTGGACCTATGAGATGTTTATAACACTTATCTCTCCTTTCGCCCTCACTTAGCCGTAATGATTAAAATTCCGAATCTTCACCTAAAGCAGACCTGGATTTCTCACTCAAAGTAAGGATCTGGCTTCCTTGTTTTGGGCAAAATCCTGGGATTATCTTCCTCAAACTTAAAGCGTTGAAATGGGGTGGATGTCCTAGATAATTCTGCAAGTTCACCTGCATTTTACACATTGGATCTTCTCTGAAGCTGGGACCCTCTTTTGTGTCTCAAAGGATCCTAAGTTAGGAAAATACAGATTTTCCAAACTTTTTAAGTGAGTAAAATTGTATTCTTGGTAGTCAGAAAGAAATGTAATTTATACATTGGAAGTTAAATTGTAAGGGTGACAACATTTTGGAATTATAAAGGCAGCAGATACAATGAGACTACACAGAGCTGAACAAATTGCCATGTTTCTCCAACAGCTAGTTTGTATGCAGCTACTCTGTATTTTTAATAACACAGAGGATGCCTATGTAGCTTTGCTGCAAAGTCCCCTCATGCCTCCTAATCTCCAGAAGTGTTTGGCATCAGTTTTAACTCTTTTCCAGCTGAAACCAATGGCAACATAAAACTGCTTCTACCCTGCATTTTCTTGCTTATATTTTGATGTTTATTTTTTTTTTTCAGTAAGTTAGGAATTACACTGATTTGTTGCTTGGTCAAAAATATTTGGCTTCTTCCTTCATACATTTTTCAGCAATCCACATGCATCACAGGGGTGGAAGAGAAATAATTGGCCTATAACTTTGCACAGCTCAGGGAAAGCACGCAATTAACGTTGCTGCAAATTACTCCCGGATGAAATTGGTAAGTTGAAAAGTAGAAAAGCCCAAGAGCCCTTGAAGTCTGAAAATTTCCCTTTTCACTTTAGGATGTTTATGATCCTCAGACATCAGCTGTGTCTCTGGGTCTTGTTTCCACAATGAAGCATCTCCTGAGATTTCTTTCGCCGGCGTTGTCAGTGTCAGTGTGGGAGACATCAAAGTGAAGCGAGATAACTGGCAACTGGCATGGCAGCGTGGGGTAAAAGGTGAGGGCTTTGTGAAACGATGCCTGCAGGCTGTATACTCCACATCAAATGCAGGCTCTCCCCGGCTTGAAAACCAGAGCACCATAAAACTCTAGGTGACTCCCTTAATGGGTTTAAAAATAATTCTCCCGAGCTTGCTCCCCGTTGCTCGCATAGCCTCTCACCTGCGACAGAGAGCGGCGGCCAGCTGCAAGGAAGGGGTGAGAAGGGAGAGGAGACACGGAGCAGGAAGGAGACAGAGGCAGCTGGCAGTCCTGCAGGATAACATAACTGCTCTGGTGCTCCCCAGGGCCAGGGGCCAGGTGCAAGGGTGGATGTTCAAAGGAGGCTGAGGAAGGAGGTGCCCAAATCTCACGTAAAATCATTGCAAATTGGGCAACTATTTGCCTTCGGCTTCCATGCTTTGTAGCAATTGCTGCGGGGAGGAGAAAAGGAGTGTGGGTGTCTTAGGCCTTAAAGGGTGGGATGATATTTTTGACCATCTCTCCCCGTCCTGTGCAGTTTGGTGCGCCTAGCTCTTTCCTTTGCAACCCTGATCTTGTTCCATGTGTAAAGTCAGAAGCAGTTCAACTGGCAAGGATCATGCACTGGGGAGGCAGTTCATTTGAGACACGGAGCCAGTTCGAACAGAGACTTTTGTGCCCCAACTTCATGAGGAGATGCCAACCCTGACCCGTCCATGACAGGGAATAAACTATTCCCTAACCTTGACCTCTTCCCTTGTATCACTAGAATACACCCAATAAAGCTGAAATGTGCCTTGTTCTCAACAAATGCTCCCAAAGATCTCCCAAGGAAAGAAACCATGGGGAGCTGAGACGTGATATTTCTAATAGAAACAGAGATCTGGGAAAACTGAGGACCTGCTCACAGCTGGAGTGGGCTAGCAGGCCAGATGTACCTGAATCCTTGCACCGGTGGAAAACATCCCAAGGTATAAGGTTGGGTTTTTTTCCTCCTTTAATTTTTTTATCTCTTGCTAATGAATTCACCTCATGGTGGTTGGAGCTTTTTCATGGCACAATTCTTTTCTTTCATGGTTGGGTGGTCCCCCCCTTACTCAAGGCAATGATGACCATCACAGTTAATTTCCATGTACTCTGATGCCAGGTCTTGTTGTCCTAGCCTAAAGCCCTTGTCACCAGCTCCCTCGGGTTTGTCCCAATCAAAGGGGTGACATGAATGTTTCCCTGCCAAAGAGCAATTGATTCTCTGCTGCCCACAGGCCCTCTGCTTAGGAGCACTTTGCAGGCAGAAGATTACATGTCTCTGGGGAATGAGGGAGAGGAGGAGTTAGCAAGGACCAGGTTGCCCAAAGCCCCATCCAGCCTGGCCTTGAAGCCCCCCAGGGATGGGGTGTTATCACCAGATTGGTTTTGGGGTGTTTGGGTGTGAGGAAGCAAACACTGAGTGCAGCAGGTCCTGGACACTTGGCAAGTTGGAGGTGATACCAATGACAGGGAACCAGAGTTAGGCTCCCTGGTCACTGCAGCAAGAAGCTGCGTGGTATCCATGGCTCTGCAGAAGAAGTGAGAGCAGTGTAATTGTCATGAGGGAGCAGATGTGAAAACCCCAAAGGCGTCATCCTAAAACAGCCACGGCCACGTAAAAACCAAATCCCAAACCACTCTCAGAAGCATTTCTCTCCTTGCAGCTCTGCTCAGGGATTCCTCAGGAGGGAATAGATGCATTAGGTCCTGCCATTCTCTTCTTCCATGGATTTCTAATTGGGACTTTTTGGAGCAGCCAGACCATGAAGGAGAAATTTACTGCAGACTCTGCATAGGAAATGAGAACCATGCCTCTGCGAGATGGGTCTGGTCTGCCCCAGCCTGCAACTCTGGGAACAGGGGCGAAAAAGAAAGGAGCTCTTGCAAAGCATGTAAAAATAGTCACCTGGAGACAGCAGCCACTGCGGGGCTACATGTGTTTTTTTTAAAAGACTGACAAGTGGTGGATTTTTTTTTCATTATTTCCAGGCTGTTGGAGTCATTAAGCCGAATGTCGTGTGCTAGAGGTATGGCACTGTCTTGAAGCAGGCGGGAGGTACTTAAAAGGTCATTATAGGGAGCAACAGGCTGTGTGTAAGGCCAGGAGGTAAGGTCAGTCTTTTTCTTGAAGCAGGTTTTGTCTGTACAGCATATGTATGACCCTGGGCTTTGAGAAATATCTTCTCTTCATCCCATAAGTGGTGTGCAGCATCAGTCAATCATTCTTCAAAACCTGCCATTTTCTTCCTCTACTTTGCAGTGCTCTAAACAATTTTGAAAGCCTGTGGAAATAGCCCCATAGAATCATAGAACCATAGAAAGGTTTGGGTTGGAAGGAACCTCAAAGATCATCTAGTTTCAACTCCCCTGCAATGGACAGGAACACCCCCCACCAGACCAGGTAGACCAAAGCCCCATCCAGCCTGGCCTTGAACCCCTCCAGGGATGGGGCAGCCACAACTTCTCTGGGAAACCTGTTCCAGTGCCTCACCACCCTCACAGTAAGAATTTCTTCCTAATATCTAATCTAAATCTCCCCTCTTTCAGTTTAACATCATTACCCCTCATCCTCTCGCTATAATCCCTGACAAAGAGTCCCTCCCCAGATCTCCTGTAGGCCCCCTTTAGGTATTGGAAGGCTGCTCTAAGGTCTCCCTGGAGCCTTCTCTTCTCCAGGATGAACGACCCCAAGTCTCTCAGCCTGTCCTCATAGGAGAGGTGCTCCATCCCTCTGATCATTTTCATGGCCCTCCGCTGGACCCATTCCAACAGGTCCATGTCCTTCCTGTGCTGAGGACTCCAAAGCTGGACACAGTACACCAGGTAGGGTCTCATGAGCACAGAGTAGAGGGGCAGAATCACCTCCCTGGACCTGCTGGCTATGCTTCTTTTCATATTGGTACGGTTCTGCCCCTAAAAATGCATGATGATATATGTCTTGTGTTAGGAACAGTNCTGCTGGCTATGCTTCTTTTCATATTGGTACGGTTCTGCCCCTAAAAATGCATGATGATATGTCTTGTGTTAGGAACAGTGTGGTTGGAGGTCTGGAAGGCCCCTGCCTTCAGTCTTCTGGGGGGACCTCTGTCTCCTCTGGGGTTCATTGGCTGAGACAGGACCACAACAAAGAACCTGAGCACAGAATCCTGACTCCTCTGGGCAATAACAGTTTTGTCCTACTGAGCTAGTAGTATAAGAGGTGCCAATGGAGGCGCCAAGTTCATGTGCTGTTGGTGATATGAGCTTCTAGCACACTGTGGCTTTTACTTATTAAATTCCACTCTCTCCACCCCAAAGGAAGCTTAGGAAACAGTTTAAATCTTTGTAGGCGAAGTCAAGCATTCAAATGCTAGGAAATGCCAGATTTATAGTTGCCACTGTAATCTTGCACGTGTGCTTTGATACAGCCTTTAGTAACCCGACTCCCCAAGTTTCCCAAAAAGACTGCATAGGGACCGGACTTACGGCTGCCCAGATAAGCTTGAATCAGGCATTTCCACCTTCTGAGTATCTAAGTCTCCTACTTATGCAGCTCTTTGACATTGCGTGATGCAAGCATGCACCCAAAGCAGACAGCACGGTGTTTTGTGTTTCTTGTGCAGAGTAGGTCAGGGTGGTGCAAGGTGAGAGAGCACAGGTCGCCTTGGTGCTGTATGACTTTTAGAGTGCTGCACCCAAGAGCTGACCTTGAACTTAAATGTAGTAGGTTTCCTGCTGCAGTGGTTTTACTTTCACAGGAAGCTTTGAAATGTGGTGGCATCTGACCTCCGCTGAAACCAAAGGCATGACTCCACTGAACTCTGAGCATCGCCTGTACTATCCTCTCTGGAAACCTCCAGAGATGCATTTCCCACTGAACCCACCTGTGTTTGTTACAGTAAGGTAGAAAGCAAAATGTTTTTTCTGAGAGCATGGAGTTAATAGCTTGTTCATTCACGATTCTGTTTCATAATTTATATGTCATAGGTGTTACTTAACTACAGAGTCCAGTACCAGCACATTGTGTGCAAGTTTTGGTTGAGAAAAACAAGCCATGAGACTGCAGCCTGGATGGAAAGGCATGGAGGTCTGGGAAATCAAGTTACTGACTGGGAAATGCCACCTGAGTTTTGGTTTCTGCTTTCAGAGTAACAGCGAGACTTGTCCATGTCTCCCTTTTCATGGTGTGTGTGGTGTCTGATGCAAGCAAGGGTTAAGGTCATTAATTGTAGTTTCTAGAGGTCTGTCTTATTGCAGACTGGGGCTCTGGAGTTCAGTGGTGTCCATCTGCATGGTCTCAATTTACAGTGCTGTGCTGAAAGTGTGTGTGGGTTAGGCAGGAAACAGAGCTGCAAAGGTCCAGATCCACACATGGACTGAGGGGATGGAATGCGTTGCCTTGAGACAAACTCGAGGGCATGCATACCAGTGTCTTGAACCCAGGCTAAGTCTCCTGTGGCACCTCTGTGAGTTCTCAGCTGATGGTCTTCATGGTAACACAGCGTTTTCTTTAATCTCTCTCTTATTTCTCTGTAAATTATTCTCAATCTGTATCTTTTTGTTGTTGTTGCTCTTGTGTCAGAGTGGGTCTTTGATTGCAAGCCTTCACACATCTTAATCAAGTTGGGTTCCTTCTTGTTCAGACGCTGCTGGAGATAATAAAGCCTCAGCAAAACACATTTTACTAACACCTTTGTGTCCTGTGGGCAGGACACATCCAAGTGTTCCTCCTGTAGCTGTGCAGAATGTGCCATGGCAGCTGGTGTAAGGGATATTTTTGGAATAACTTTACCCTTTTGCCTTTCTGATGCTCACTGCATTTGGAGATACTCTGCAGACCAAACCAGAAAAATAACAGGAGGCTTTGTTTCTCTTGGCGGCTTCAGTTTCCTCCTTCCCTCTGTGAAAACTTTTGATTTTGTCTGTCCACAGAGGACTTTACTAGAAAATTAGAGAAACTATGTCATGAGTTGAAAGCTGGCAGGGGAAGGGCCTGCTTTAATTTCCCTGTGGTGTACACAGCTCCTTTTCAGGGACCACAAACATCTTTTTGCAGCTGTTTCTCTCGTGCAAAATTAAAAGGTGGTAGGACTAGAGACAGCTTACGTGAATACCCACCTGAAGCTCCACCACTGGCGCACAAGCAGTGGCTACATGCCTGCTATACCCTACTGCAGTGGCTTTAAAACAGTACCCCTCCCTCGATTTGGAAAGAAACAAACTCTGAACCACCTAATAAAGCTTCTTAATAAAAAAGACATCCAACAACACCTTGGACAGGGTGCCAAGACAGTGTGGGGTGGCTTTGGGCTTGTGGTGTTGGCTGAGTCTCCACGATGTACGCAGTGGGATCTAACCACAGCCCTTGGGAGGGATGCTCTTTGAGAATGAGTTTGAATCACCTTTGTGAATGCTGAAAGATAACGATGACTCTGCTTGCCTGACTGACTCATGTAACAGAAGAAGTCTTGCCAATACTGGGGTTTCTCTGACCTGTGCTTCACTCCTAAGAGGTAGAGTTTTGCCAATGAGAAGTTCCTGTGTGTTTTCCTCTCCTACTTGGAGCCTCCAGTATCCTTCACATCTCACAGAAGCCATGATTGAAGCTAGTGCAGAGGACTTACACTCTGTTCCCCACCTCTTCCCCCCATAACCTAAACCTGCACTGACCTACCTTCATAGCTGCATGTATGCATTTTAGTAATTTACAGTAGAAGATGTGATTCTGATGAGCCAAGCCGATTCATATCCTTTGAAAGGAGAAAGGACATATCTGTTCCTTGAGAGGTGGGATGTATCCCAGTAGCTTAAGGAACTGGACATGGGAGTGACTCAGGCAGATGAATTTTGAATCACCCAGTCAAAATCCAGTTCTGTTTCCTTAAAAAATTTGTCATTTAAAGCAAGTTCTCAGAAGATCAGCTGAAACTGATATAATCTTGTGTTGTGTCAGATCTGAAAACAACCGTTTGTATTGTTGACCTAATCATAGAAAAATGTTAATGTTAATGACTAATAGAAATTCCCCTCTTAAAAAAAAAATCTGTATGTTGCAAAATTTAAATGTTTGGAGATTCCCAACTAGAACCGTCTCTGAAAAACAGTTCTGCCAAATTCAAAACTTTCTTGGTCTTTAAGAATGATTTATATTACACTTGCTGTTTAGCTAACAATGCTTCCTTTTAAGATATCTGTTGGGATCCAATTCAGGCCACAATGGAGGATCTCTGTCGATCGCAACCCGTTATTTAAAAATGGTCCCTTTGACTAATTCTTTCATATAATATCAGCAGTAAGATTCCACTCTCACTTCAACATGCAATAAAAGAAAGAGGGTACGGGAAGATGGATGGAACAGACTTTCTTAGGAAGAAGAGAAATTGCTGACTTCCTCCCAATCTATAAATACCTCTTTAGGGAGATAATTTGGGATATATGAGAGAATTTTATGCAGAAGGTGAAGACATAGGGATGTATCATCTCATGAAAAAACTCTCAAAAGAAGTTTACTGATTCTATAGCGAGAAAAGTAATTCCCATTCTCACAATTCCCATGCTGCTCCTGGATTGCATCAAGATTGCTTCATTTGGATGTGGGAAGCAATATGCCTTGTTTTTTTCAGGTTCATCTTAGTGCACTTTAGCACTAGATGAACTCTCCACGGGGAGAGAAAAGAGGAGAGAGAGTAATACTCAAAAGAAAGATGAAGCTCTTGACTACAGATTTGAAAGCAATTAGAGGGAGAAGCCATCATCAAGAAAATTCAAACTTCAAAATGTATGTGATGTGGCTCCTTGCCAGCCAGAGGGGCAGAAGCCACAGGAACCATAAGCAGAGTTGTGTTGTGTCTTAGGGATTCATCTCCTTCTCAGTTCCATTTATGATTAGTTAGTGTAGTGGACTCTGTTGAGCTGTAGCTTTGGATAAGCTGCTTTGCATCTGTTCAGGAGCTCTTGGCACATGCATAAGGTAATTTAAGATTGCTTACCCTGTTGGTGCCTTGAAAGAAGATTCTCTGCTGGTCCTTTCACTCTTCTGTCGTTTCTCTTGAGGAGTCTGTTAAATTATGATTGGAAACATCCTCGGCAATATTTACATTTCACATATCATCAGGTATGTTTTTTACTGCAGTTCCATTTGCCTGTAATTTACTACCATCATTCAGAGAACACACATGATGAATCAGTGCTTTCACTGATATTGTCATATCTCTGATGCCTTCCTGGCCTGTATGTGCAATCAGATGTAAACTGTTGTGCCAACCCAGGGAAGTCCTTTGATTTGTGTGATGCATAAGACCAGGGCAGGTTGCCACAGCGGTCTGTTTGGCTATGAACAATGAAACAAAGAAATTTTCTAAATGAAAGGCTGACAGTGGAAATTTTGATGCAAAAGGCAGACAACAGAAGTTCTCACCCATTGACATCTTTGAGATCTTGGTGACAGCAGGATGGGGTGGCAAGGAACAAGAGCATGAGTAAGTGCTCCATCAAAACTCTCTGGCTGAGCCAGAAAGCAAAGTGCATGTCTTGAGCCTGTCTGAAGTTGGAACAAATGAGTTTTGATGGCATAAGCACAGCTGTTTACCCAAAGCATGTGAGTCAGCTGTGGGCAGGACTGGTGCCACAGGCAAGTGTGGCCGGGACGAGCAGGGAAAGAAAGACTTGGTGCATAGAGCCCAGAGCACTCCTTCCTAACACCAAATTACCACCCTAGTTCATGCTCACTCTGGCATAGCCAACCTCTGCACACCAAGATATTGGGGAGTGAGCTTCAGACCACTTCATGTATTTGGGACAGCTGAGGTGGTAAGAAGACGCGCAGCAACTAAACCAGAATTGCTGTTGTAGCCCATCCGCAGCATGTGAGATGGAATTTGGCAAGTTCAAATGACACCCTGGTCATGCAAACTGCAGCCCATCTCTGAGCAAAGAAGTTAGATAAATTATATGTGCTCTGCTGCTAATTATTTTCTTCATTCCCACGCTGTGCCAAAGAAGGATAGGTGAAAGCAAATAAGGGCTCCAGGATATTGGAAACCATTGGATGCCCTGGAACAAATTGAGATCAGGAAATACAAGCAGAACCTGTGGATCAAAGGGTATGAATCTAGGTTCCCAAATAAAGGGGTGATTATGTGAGCAGTTTAGGAGGGATTAGAGTCATAGGTGATAATAGTAAGCAGCTGGAAAGGGACGCCATAAAGAGCCAGAAATAAAATAAAAGGCAGGTGGGAAAAAAAAAAGAACAAATGAGAGACGTGTGATGGGAATCCTACCACAATTAAAAATATGAAATGAAGTGCTCTGATGCTCCTCATGTACATAAAAGTATGAAATGAGACACCTTGTGAGGTGCTCTGACTCCAGTTGATACCCTGGCTTCTTCCACATCTTTCTGAGTTCTGATTTGGGCAGAAGACTATATTCCCTGGAGAAGGGATCCACTTAAGAGAAGCTTTTGGGGTAAGTGCAGTCTTTGAAGTCTGGCTGAAATGCCACTCCTGTTTCATAGGGCTGTGGCTGGGCGGACAACCATCCTAGATCCCTCCCGTGTTCCCTTCATAGACGATGTTTCTTTCTTAGCTAACTGCTGGAGGCTAAGACCAGGGGGCTTTACAGATCGTACAATCATGGGTGCTTAAGCTACAGCCTATCTTTGTCCTCAAATTTATGTTAGACCCACAAGACCCACAAAATCTGGGTCTGAGTCCTGTGGCTGTTGAAGGGTGACTCTTGCGAGAAAGTTGAGTTCTGGCCTTTCAGCAAAGGTTTTCATTCATATGTGGCTAGTCCACACTTAAGGGTCAGGAAAATAGCTTTCGCATGCAGGTTGGTCCCATCTTTGCACTGAAAAACTAGAGCTCCGTTATTTCCAATGTTGTTTTTTCGTAACTTTTACATTGAGTCCTTATATTTCCATTTCACTGCTCAGGAAACTCTTTGAAGGTAAAGATGACAGCATGTGACAGAAAGGAAAGAGTAAAGCCAAGTTAATTTAAATCTGCACTTGCTCTTCACTTCAGAATAAGTGGCTATCCCAAGCCCTTCACATTGATTCACGACCTGATCTCTTTTTTATAGCTCACCTTTTTTTTCTTCCCCCTGCAGGAACCATCAGGTTCATGTATGAAAAACCAAGTTACAGGTTTAGAACATGGAGAAGGCGAGAATGTGCCCTGGGACTTCCAGCCCTAATTTGGGGGTTTTCAGAGCTGTGACACATATCAGGAGCCCGATGAAGAGGAGGAGGCAAGCTCATAGTAGGAGTTGCACTGCTTGTTAACCAGATGTGCATAGTCCACCTTCCCATAAAAATAGAAGGAGTCAACCATCCATCAGCTAAAATTTGGGCAAGTGAGGATGGAGTTTGGAGGATTTTGTGAGTGTTTGTACAACAGAGTAGCTCTTCCTTGTTGCCAGTGAAGACCTCTTGCTTTTTAAAGCTTCCTGACTTGTCTCATCCCCCTCACAGCTTCTGCTGGAAAGGTTGCCCAACTGAACATGGAAGAACCAAATTCCAGCATGTCAGAGGCTTTACTTGCGGTCCTCTCATGTGCAGGGCCAGTCGGTTGTTTGTTAAAATTTTCCTGGTCATACCTTCGCTTATTTTTTCTTGCCAGTGGCTACCTGCCAAAAGCACTTTTTTAATAGCTAAACAATGGAACTGTTGCAGTTGGAGCTGCTCAAAATCTCAGTGAATTTAAAAAGGGAAATCTTATGACAATGGGTGAATAATAATATGTTTTCTGAGGGCAGAGAAAAATCTGTGGAATCCCAAAATTATTTCTCCTTCTCTACCCTGCAGCCAACTCCTGAAATGTTCTCTTAAACTAAACTGAAACGCCATGTTTGTAATCAACCTTCTTGTCACTGTGAACGCCCATGGTAGAGTAGGAAATTGTGTAGTAAATTGCAACTTTATGGTTTGAAAGAGACTAATGTAAACAGTGAAAGAAAGCTTAAAGTTGGAGAGGCAGTGTCACCCTGATCAGATCTTCTGCTTGGAAGCCTGGTGGGTTGAGGAGGGAGCAGGCAGGTCAGCCCATTTCTTCTATGTGAACATGGGGTCCCAGTAGGGGAAATGGTGCAGTGATGCTGGTTTGGGAATTGGGAGACCACAAGTCATTTTGTGGCTCTTCCAGAGACTTGCTGGTGTGAATTTCGGCTAGCATCTAAGATGTGACAATTCAACTAAAGATACTAATCATGCAACTAACCTGCACCCGGTGGAGCAGGGTCACCCACGGCTCATGAAGGGAGTCTGTTCTGCTGGGTCCTTTCAAGTCTTTTAAAAGAAAACAGAAAAAGGAGGAAATGAAAATGCAGCAGGGACACTAGATTTCCAGGCTTCCAGTCTCTTGTGGCTTTTAAAATTGTTCTTACTGCTTTGCTTCCCCTTAAAAAGTTTAAAGCAGCCCTAGAAAGTGGTGACTAAAAGGGTCCAATGAGAGAGGCTGGGAGTGATTCACTGTAGCTCTTCTTCAGTTCAAATGTAAAAAAGGTGTTTGATTTTTTTAAGATGGAACATCTGCCAGCGCCCAGCTCCATGGAGGGAATCAGGACCAGGGTCCAAGCTAGCTTTCCTCTAGCTCTTGCACCATGACTAATGTAAATTCAACTAACCGTGTCTGCTGTCAGTTGCATCTGTCCAGCTGTTATGCTGAAAACAGTGCTATTCCTCTTGTTTCAAGTTTAGAGCAACACTTAAGACCAGCAGGAGTATTTGGCTTGTACCACATGATGCCTGGGCAGGTTTTGGACACTCTTTTTCCTACTGATTATAGGAAGAACCATAGAATGGTTTGGGTTGGAAGGGACCTTAAAGATCATGGAGTTCCAACCCCCCTGCCCTGGGCAGGGACACCTCCCACCAGACCAGGTTGCTCCAAGCCCCATCCAGCCTGGCCTTGAACCCCTCGAGGGATGGGGCAGCCACAGCTTCTCTGGGCTACCTGTTCCAGTGTCTCACCACCCGCACAGGAAAGAATTTCTTTCTGGTATCTAACCTAAATCTCCCCTCTTTCACTTTAAAACCATTACACTTTGTCCTGTCACTACAAATCGTCTTCTGTACCCAAGAGGAATTTTGTTAAATTATTCCTAAAGGTGGATTTTCTTCTGCTCTCCCTGTGGAGCTAAAACAAAGGGAGCAGAGAGCACGAGGGAGGAAAATCTCTTTTGGTTTCCTGTGAGTGTTGCCTCTGGTCTGTGTAAAGTAGGGCTGGATTCTTGGCCTTGATTTACCACTCATTAATATCAGTGCTACTATCTCCATGGGGTTTAACCTGCATTGTCCAGGCCTGCCTTCCCTCAGCAATGGAGGCATGGGCTGCAGCGATGTAACACGTTGCCCTCCAGCAGCTCCCTAGTTGCATTCTGGGTTTTGTAAGCAAAAAAAAAATAAAATAAAGAGGAGGGAAAACATTGGAGCCACTTCTCCCGTGCTGCAGAAGGAGCTTTCCTTGCTTTCTTGCCATTCTTCAGTCTGCCCACTGATCATAATCCTCTGCAAGGATGCACCAGTCAGTCTCGTCAGAGAAATGCAAGGGGAGCATTACAGTGAACAGCACCCTCGTGCAAGAAGGAAAATGATGCTGGAAGGGTGGTTTGGAGCAGAGCAGGACCATGAGAAATTAAAGCAGGGGCTAAGGGTCCGGCTTGAATAGCCAAACAACTTTACTTTTTTCTCTTGCTTCATCCATATGGTCCCAGTTTGGCTCCCTGATGTATCTGGTGCAAACCTCACCTTGCAGCCCCAGCTCTGCCAGTCCCTTCCAATGGCAACAGCAAGGGAAGCAACTGCCAGCAGATGCTCAGGCATGTTAAAGTGAATAAAAACAGGTGCATCCCTTTTTTTTGGCAGTCGAAATGGGAAGCGGGTAGGAAGGTACTTGGCACAGGCTCTGAACTGTGAGACCTTGGGAAGAGGCAGCTTCGTATCGCTGAAGCCATTTTCCCCAGGTGATGAGGCAGGTAGCACCTGATGGACTGTGGCTGGCTCTCTTGGTTTTGTTTTATTATTGTCGTATTTGTTGCTGTATTTATGTTGTATTTGTTTTAAAAGCATGGTGGCTGACACTGTGTGTGCGCAGACTCGGGTAGGACACCTGGTGTCTCCGCTGGGGAACTCTTAGATGCAAGCAGCCGGAGAAGCTATCAGAGTGAGTCTTGCTCCAGGGGTGAAATTCGACTGTGGTTGAGGTACACAGGGAAAATGGCATTTAGGCATCTGCTGGCCTAATTGCTTCACTTCCCTGCCTCCTCTCCACACCCCCAACCTGCAGTCGGTCTGGGAGACACAAGAAACATATTGCCGTGAGGTTTTAAAATACTTAGCAATGTGGGAAGCATTGAGTGAAAGATAAAGACAGAGGTACCTTTTCTTGTGGTGTAAGCCAAATATCGTTGCAGGTTCGGAGTTCTTGAGCAAGGATTTTGCAAGAGAATCTGTTTTGCAACTTTTTTTTTTTTTTTTAATTGTTTCCGCTGTAGACAACATGTTTAGCTGGCTCATTACACCATTTACCAAGAATTTGTTCTAGGACAGGATTAATTACTCTGACTGTCAACATGCCAGTTTTCCACCACAGTTCTGTTTCATGGTCTCCCTGGGGAAAAAGACATCTTCCCAGGGGCAAAAGCTTATGGTGGTAGGCGGGCTGCAGTCTCCTTTTCCTCAGAAACTACAATTATTTTAGGGATGAAAAGATGTTTCCAATGCATTCTGAAGGGTTTTAACATAGAACTTTTTGGAACTGATTGCAGTTTGGGACACTTACCTAAGCCAGCAGCAAATGTCACTTTGATTATCTTTTGTTCTGATTTGAGAGAGGATCCAGGGAGGTGACTGGAGGGAAAACAGTAGAGGTCGTTCAGCTTTGATCATCCTTTCCAGTGACATGATTGAGAATAAGCTGAAGCACAGGAAAAAACAACAGTCAGCATCTAGGAGAGAGAAAGCATTGGGTCAGCTGGCAAGGCTTTGATGGGATTGACACAAGGAGTCATGAGAAGGAGAGCATTTCTCTTTTCGCGGGTCAGAGATGAAGCCAAATGCAGGACAGAAGTCTGTGGCTTTGCCTTCAGCTTCCTGCACCTCTGCAAAGACAAACTGGCGAATTAGAGCAGTGGCAAAGGGACGGCCATCTGTGTCATCTCTGCTTGACTCTGTGCATACACCAGTCAAGCAGGATCCTCAGGAGAACAGTGTATCGCAGGCAAAGTAGTATGAGGAGGTATGAGGGCAAGTCTCTGCTTTGCTCCTGCCTTCTTGTATGGCTGCAGCCAAGCCAGGGGTTCTCCGAACCTCTCCTTGCCAGCTTTCTGCAGCTGGGTCCTTCCAAAAATCCCACTCCTAATGTGTCTGCTTTCACTCTCCATCTACAACTGAAAACACCTTGTCTCTTATCTTGAGTTGAAGCTCTTCAGGGCTTCAAAGTACTCTTGCTCTGCACCTGGACAATTCCCAGCCACGTGGGTCCTCGTCAGAACTGGGGCTTCCCTGCGATTTTCTTATTATCATGTTTAACTGGGAGTATCCTGTTTTTCTTCATCTGTGCTGAGGAGGAGAGGGTGCAGCTTGGCATGGTTGTGACTTGCCCTGCCCTATGTTGGTGCCTGATATTCTTCTT
>VXAK01020261.1:0-11529 GCA_013399435.1 Arenaria interpres | reverse complement strand
AAGATCCAGCCAGACGTCGTGACTGTAACTCCCAACAGAAGCTGAAGCCAGTTTCTCTAAAATAGTATTTGCTTTCACTTTGTACACAAGCTGTTTAACAAAAAAGAAACAACAGTTTTCAGTGCAATGCAATTAAGCTTTAAGCAGACAATCTTCAACTGAAAACTCTACACTTCTGTTCAGGATGCTTTTGAGATAAACTGTGTCCATTGAATAATTTAATTACAGAAATGGATTACTAATTAGTCTCTAACAATTGTGGTATCTTTTTATCTCACCAGNCCACCAAGTAACCCGGGGTTTTTCAATTAAAAAAAAAAAAAAAAAAACAAAAACCAAAATAAAAAAGCTGAGAGAACATTCAAATTGCATTATTTGAATAAATCAGTTAATGAAGCCAGACTATGTGTTAACAAATTCATGTGAAAATTCTCTTTTTTGTTTTTTAGCAACGTTCTTTCCTGCTACTTAAAGAGACAAATGTCCCTCCTCCTGATCCAGCAGCGCTTAGATCAGAAGAGGTACTTCTGCGCAACTTCTCAAGGTTTGTTAGTTATTTTAAATAAAAACATAGTTCACCATGCAGTTGCCTAATTTTGAATCAGCTATCAAGTATAGCGAGTTGCTTTGTAAGGTAACGTTCCATTATATTTGTAGTATTTTTAATACTTTCTGCTGGACTATAGGGCAATATCCTTACTCATAAGTTCAGTTATGCTAATTAATCTCCAAATGTATTTATCAATAACGGACAACTTACCTCAACATCTAGTCCAAACTGAATAGCGAAATTCTCTGCTTCAGTGAATTTGTGTTTGTGAAGTAAGCGACTTAGTCTGGGGGTGAAATAAAGTAAAGTATGCTATTTCAACAGAAGTGCCAAACCACAGATAAAAAAAATAAAATAATATGAGTGTTGCATGGAAACTAGTACCTATTTTCCGGCAAGGCTTCAGTTAAACTTCTCATCACAACAATAGAAACTGGGCCTTCAGAGGATCTGCGGATGAGAGGGAACTATGTGAGTTTATTGACTGTGAAATAACTGTATGTAGAAGCAATCTGCCATTTTTATATAATATTAATCTAGTAGGAAACAAAACATTGTCTTACTTCTGATGTTTTTCATGAATTCCTTCCAAGAAGTATATTGTATCCTGTAGCATGCAATAACAGAAATCACTAGGTGATAAGGGAAATCAGTCAAAGCACAACTGTAATGGATTAAGTATTTCTAATCTAGAAACAAACTACTGCTTCTCTCTCAGGTGAGTTTGTTGGGGTTTTTTAACCCCAGATCATTTCAGATCAAAGAAAAGGGACATACTAAACATTATTTTCTCCACTATGTAGTTGCATATATAATCTTTTCTGCCAAGTGCCTCACACAAGGTAAAGCAATTTCATCAGCTTTGCATTTTATTGCGTGTCAGATCCAGAGCTTAGGACATTCGCTCTCACAATCCCAGTGAAGAACCACCGACTTCTGACGTGGTATCCTCTCACATACCCACTCCACCAGTCTTTGTAACATTCCTAATTCATAAAGTTCTCACCATCTTTTTTGACCTGCTTTTGTTAAAGTCTTTATAAGTTTCTAGCACAAGTTGATTTTAATTTAACAAGAATAATATAGTACCCTCTTTAATAATTATACCTATTAAGACAACTATATTTATTCAAATAACAATAACAAAAATAATCAAAACATACTGTGCCAATCCCACTTTGGACAAGTGAAGAAACAAGAGATACTTCCAAAGAATACAGCGGTTCCATAGTGGGCAATGCAAAAACCATTAGACTTCTCATCTATAAAAAAAAAAGGGTGGAGGAACAAACAAACAAGTCAGATTTTTTTTTTCTCATACACTGGTGACCGATTGTTGTGTGCCGTAGCATTTCAGGATTCTTACGGAGTTAGACGATAGACACTGTTTTTATAAGCTGTTATGAAAAAGCAGATCTCTACAATTTGAGAAAATTTAATGAAGTTTTCAATGTCGCCTCTATATATAGGCCTATTATATATAATTAGACAGGCTTCATTTAAAAAATTGTATAATATTATAATCCTGGCATTCTGTTCCAGTTAATTCCACTGATTGTACATGGAGGTAGATACTGACTGTACACGGACCAGATACTGCTCTGAAGAAACCTGTAAAGCTATGTAAGAGAAAAGTAATTTTGCTTCTCTTCTCTGTTTTCCTACAATTAAAAAAGGAAACAAACAACCCCCCAAAAATACATAAAAACCCAAACAGCAGGGCAGCTTGCCCTGGTCACCACCTTAAGACATTGCAATAGTCCTTCACTCACTTGACTTTGAGCTCTTGAGAATTCTGGCTGCCATCTACTTTTCTCCCCTCTCCCCTTTTTCTGTGATTGACTGCATAAAAATTGAGGAACAGAACACAGATAAAGAGATTATACCTGTTTGTTATCTGGTGTTGTCATGACTATGAGTTTAACGTTGGCAAGCCCTTGCCTACAGAACAAGAAAGAGAAAAAAGAGAAAGCAAAATATACAGTATAAATCGTATGTTGAAACTGTGACATATTCATGCTCATAATTTTTAGAAAATTTAGTTTTCCATGGAAACGGGTACATTTTAAAACCTTATAGTGCACCCAAAAATAACAATGTTTTAGTATGTAAAGGACACACGTTTAACTTCTGTCATTTTTAAGCTTTTCAGATGGATCTGATTTTTTTTTTTTTTTTAATCTGACACAGAGCAATGGCAAGGCCCAAGTGTCTTGTCCTCTAATCTTAAGTGCCATCAATTTCTTCTGCATTTTAACCAATATACCCCTATTCAGATTTTGGCTTCTCCTTCTGCATAATGAAGATCTTACTATTTATTGATCTGGAAGCCAGACTAGCTTTTTTACAACATGAGGCTTGTAAATCATATTATACACCTTATTTTAGACAAGAATTTCCTAAGTGATACAGGTTGCATGCAAGATTCCTTAGCAGAACAACAGATAAACCAAGAAAAAGCAGAAAGTGCCAAGTTTTTCTTTTCTTCAATGCAGAGCTAAGGATACTTACAGTCCAATTATTTTGCCCTGCTGACTAGAAGGATTTCAACAAAGATTTCTAAAATTTCACTACCACAGAAAATCAAGTGTTTGTGGCACATGTGCTGTAACAACAGGCAACTTTTCGTTTTTCAGAATTGGTGCTGTAATGCTTTACTTACGATATGACTGAAGAAGAATCTGATTCTGTACTTAGAAGAAATTCTTCAATATGTATTAAAGGCCAAACCCAAATTAGAGTAAGAGAATAAACATCCCAAATGCTTAAGATATTCTAGATTAAAAAAAAATAATAAATCAGATGGATTTTGTATTTTCTTCATAGAAGGTATTTTCTTTGTTGAGCAGAATATTAACTTATAGCTTAAATAATAAATATTAACTTATAGCTTAAATAATGACTAGGAGTAAAATAAATTTAAAAAAAATCCACAGTAAGATCAATATCCTTTGTAAATACAGGCATCTTTATTTTATAGAACCAAATTTTAAAGCTATTACTTTAAAAATATTTCCGTAAGTTAGTTCAAGAACATTGCAGAATGAAGACTAAGCCAAATCATTGTACATACCTCTGTATCTAAAACAAAGAGTAGATTGTCAAGAACTTGAAGTTTTACTGCACCTAAAAAATATCCAGTCACAAAAACTTACTATTTTTGTTGAGAAATGTATTTGAAGCAAAAATGTATTAAAATGTACAATCAAGCATTGGAAACCTATAAATGTTTAACCTCATGGAACTTTCTAGGTCTGTGAAAGTTTAGCTTAAACAGAATTGTGATTTATGTATCTAAGTTAAACTCAACAATTTTGAAGCATACATTTTGGCTGTACCTTTACAAGAAGTATTCCATTTGGTATGTGTGTGTTTACTAAAAACAATGAAATAACTGAAAAAGTCTGAAGTATTTTCTGCAATTAAATACAAATTCTACACTTGTCTAGAAAAAGAAAAAAGCCCCTCTTTTTTACCTTCAATCAGACTTGAATCAGCAAAACTTCGAAGAGACATCAGATTATTAGTAGTGTCTATGTCCCATTTGGAGAGTACATAATCGCCTTTACCCTATTAGTAAAGGCAAAATAAAATGAGGTTATACATTAGAAATTTGGCCACTGACAGTTGTGCTTCTTCTATTGATCTTTAACTTATAAAAACACTTGGAAAGCTGCAAAACTAACTAAAACTTTATTCCCGGTGAATGTTGATGTTCACAAAAATAAGTGTATGTATTTGTTTTAAATTTAGCCTTTTTCCTTTCAAGACCGGCCTTTACTACAGTAACAGTTACAGTCAGCATCCCCAAACATTTTTGAGAGTTCTAAAAACAAGCCGTATTTCAAAACATTTACTTTTCATTCTCACAGAACATAAAACCTGAATGAAACGTACACTGAACCTACCAAGAAAAATTCGATTGAATTCAACAGGTTTCAGTCAATGACCTCAGAAAACTTGTTTCTAGTGCAAAATAACATTTTAAAATATATCTATGTTTTTATTTTTGTATTAGTCCCTCTACTCAATTCATGGTTAAGGGCTTTGTTCAGTTGGGGCCTCGACTCTTACTTTGGTAAGCCTTTGTTGTACGTGAACCTGATTGGAAGACTCTTGCCAATTTTGGCTTTGTCTCTGAGCTCAAGGACGAGGCTATAAATAGGCAGGGTAGGAACCACAGTGATGTGCTAAGGTCATGCAACCAAGGTGAAAATATTTGTCCCTCATCCATCACAACAGACCAAGTTCTGAAATCACAACAGTTATTTCCTCATGAGAGAAACGGCAGACAGCCTGCACGACTGATAGCCTTTACATTTACAGTGAAGGAAACGAAAGACAAAAAGTCTTCGTGCAAAAAGTTTATTATCTTTTTTTTTTTCAACCAGCTAAAGATAAATTGTTGCAGATCAAAAAACGCCATCACTGTTCACATAAGAATTGTTACAAACACATTTTTAGTACTTACCCCAATTATCAAATAGATGTTTTTCAGTGAGTTACTTATCACAAAATTCTGACAGCCAAGACTGTGATACTCCTCCGTGGAAACGAAAGCTGTCTTTATCTGTCCTTGTAACTTGTGGGGTGGAAGATGAAGGGAAAGCAAATAAAAGGGGAAGAAAAAAAGTTGTTTATACAATCAGTGGATAAAACCTTGAACTGCTCACTTGTCCATGTACAGAAAAAGTAATAAAGACAGTTATGAGACATAATAATAAACTGGGAAGTAGTTAATGAAACGTACAGAGAAAAGTTCCGTTACAACTTTGCACTTAACACATACGTTACAAGTTAGTAGGTATTTCTTACTTTATTTGCTGTAATCAAATCCATCTTGTCAATTGCTACATTAAAAAAGAAAAAAAAAAACATCAGTGTTAAGAACACTTTTTCAAAGTTGAAAAAAAGCCACTAAACATCATACAGGATAGTTTAATCCTAATCTCACTACGATGAAAAAGAATTTAGCCAGAATCTTTGACAGGATCTATTTGTTAATCACAGTATTGAGTTACAGAAAATTAACTAATAACTCTACTTAGCATTAAAAAATTAAATTATTCCCCGTATTCTCGAGTACAGCTAAGACTGATTATGGCTTAAAATCCTGCTTCCATAGTATCAAGTAGTCTCTAAAGCGGTGACTCAGAGAAACATTAGCTAAAGGAATTACTGGAAGAATACAAAAATAATTTTATTACAGAACTAGTTCTATATACATTTCCCTTTAAAAGTAGATGTTTTTATGTAGAAAATCTCAACTCAGTATCTTATTCCTATTAGAAAGATGCATGGAAAAGTTTTAACACAGCCCTTCCTGTTCAAAAGGAAGTCCCAAGTGGTTTGTAGATCATCCTACCTTCCTGTGTTTTAGCAAGTGGGAGACACATAATGCAGAAAAATCCATTGCTTGTGAGAATGAACATGTGATAAACACCTAAAAAAATCCAATACAAATATTTCAAATTTAAATATTCAAGAATAAGTCAAGAGACTACTTATTTATAAATAGGACAGTGAAATAACTGACAAAAAATAATCTGACCAATAGATCAGATAATTTTTAAACAAAAATTTTGTCACCTTCAACGAAGAGTAGAATAAGTTTGTACATCTTAGAGTTTTGTTGGAAATTATGATTTTTGTATGCATCCATCAGACTGCAAATTGTTTTCATGGCAAAACTACATTTAAATACATTATATTGTGACAGAACAAGACTGGGAGCTTATAGAAGAACAGGAACTACTAAAATCTGAAGTCTGATAGAAGAAGGAGAGAGAAGGAATCTTTCCTTTTTGAGCATTTTCATATCTTTAGCACAGTCTCAAAAGAGGTATTGGGTTCTGAATGTTTGTTTTCTATAACATTCGTTAAATAATCAATGAGAGCTAAATATCTTTACAGGAAAGCATTAAGAAATGTGCATTTAATGTGTACAATGCAAAGTAAAGCTGTGTCTGATCATTTGTTTTGTATTCTCTTTCCCTGAGAGATATTAAAGGAGAAAAAAAAAAACTGAGAAAAGGGGGAAAAAAAATATCAAATTCTTACCTGCATCAGCATTATCTTTTTCAATAAAGAGATTTAGGTAAGTCTTTCCACTTGAAGATTTTTCAACAAGAGTCTAAAATAGAACCAACATAAAGACTATTAGACTATTATTCTGTACTTAAAAAAAAAATTAAATATTTGAAATACTGATCATCAGTTCAAACTTTCAGGTTTTTTTCTTTCATGACGAACTGGCTCTTGTTTATATGCGCCATTCCTATATTGTTCTTACTTGTTACTTATGGGAACAAAAGTGTCCCTTAAATCTGTTTGCCTATTGAAACCAGAAGATGTGTTCAAAACACAAGAATGTTTCTATTTTGATATTTGAAAGAAAGAATAAAAGCAACTCAAGACATTCTGAGAACAAAAGGTCCTCAGCAAAATTAGAATAGAAAAATTACTGTACCTTAGTTAGCAAGGTTTGTTTTGATGGTATGTGAATAAGATGGAAATTGCCACTTCTCTCACCAACCACGAGAAACTGTTTTTCTTGACACATACCAACTACATCCACATTAGTATCTGAAAAGTTCCATGGCAAAATGTCAAATATTAAGATTTGTTTTTTATTAATAGACATTCATATTTGAAAGACAGGAATCGGACAATATGGTGTCCCAAATTTCTTCAAAATTATTTATTTTGATTAAACGAAGTAGAGGAAAGGACATACAGTGAGTGATTTTGGTATCCATTATTCCTATTTCAGTGAAAAGCTAGCAAGCATTCTAATTAATTTGTACAGAAATACTTAGTTACTTGTATACAGAACAAGCAATTACTTTTTATTACTTAGGTATTCATTATGATGCTTTATTTTACAGGCTAGTTAGATAAGCAAGAGACTTGATTTTCCCATACAAACCTAACATATATATTTTAAGTCAGTTTTAACTGCCAGTGGAATTCCAAAGGCATGAACTTACCAAATTGAATATGCATCTGAAGAGACTGCCCGGTGCTGTCAAGAAGTGCCACCGATCCATCAACAACAATGATGCTGCCATCCCTTGAGCTGCACGCGTGCAACTGCGGATTAACAGAGACCTAAGAACAAAACCAGTGTTAAATAAAATAACTGAAACACTGTAGAAAACACGACAAAGAAGCTCTGGCAATTATTAAGAAAAAAGAACACCACAGCATTGATGAATTCTACCTTTTCTGAGGATGTGATTTGAAGTAGCTTATCCACTTGGTACAAGGCAGTTCCACATTCATGTCCAAAACCAACAGGGAGCTGCTCAGTCCCCGTGTCATCATTTGTAAGAAGTTCAATATCATTCCACATGTTTACCTATGATAAACATTTAAGGAACATGCTGTAAAGCAGGAAGCTTTAAAAAAGTTATATGACCACACACGAATTATTGATTTTATTCTTCTACCTTGATTCTCTGTCTAGGAGGAAGGGTAGCACAGTGAGCCCCCTAAATGCAAATTGCATGTTTAGAAAAAGACAAAGTTAAGTCTCGAGAGCAATGTGGCTCCCAGCTGACGTCCCCAGGGGGCCCGATCGGACGCAGCTTGGCTAGGATGGGTTTCGCGCCCGAAGCTGAAGGAAACCCAGTGCCAGGGAGCCCTCTCCACCACACAGCGGCCACCCGTACCCACAGAGGCCGCGATCTACCCCTCCCCCCCATCTTCTCACCGCCGCCCGGGATACCGGTAACAGGCGGCCACCGCCTTCCCTCAGCTGCCTCAGCCTTTCAAATTGGCGGGAACGCTGCCTGACGCTACGGGGCGCAGTGGAGGCCAAAACGCCTCGAAACGCGAAAACGCAGCCTGACCGTCCCCCGCCCCCAGAATGCACCGCGCTTCCCTCCCTCCCTCGCTCGCTCTCCGCCGCCTGCCTCCTCCCCGCGGTTACATCCGGGCGCCTGAAGGGAGAGAGAGGGCGGGGCGCGTCGCCGCGGATCGCGAGCGCGGCTGTTGCTGAGGGCGGTGGAGCCGCTTGTGAGGCGTTGTTGAGGGGGGGAGCGGCGTCCCCGGCGCTCGGTCATGGCGGTAAGCGGTGTTCGCGCCGGGATTCTTGGAGGGAACGGCATTGGGAAGGGGACTGCCACGGGGCCAGGAGGGAAGAGGCTGTGAGACGGGGAGGGCTGGGTCGGGAAGCCGTGTGTGCGGAGAGACAAAATGGCGCCCGCCGCTCCTTCGCTTGCAGGCGCCATGATGGGCCTCGGGGAGGGGGTGGCCGGTTTTCACCCATTACTTCTCTCCGTGTTTCCAGAAGTTTCTGTTTCATTTCTCTGGGCTTGGAGAGAAGCGCAAAGGCCTTGTGGCCGAGGCGCTATTATTTTCTGGCCGGGGAGAGAAGTATTGTGACTACAGGAGCGGGCGTTTCTCAGAGGGACTGTGGGGCGCAGGTTCCTGGGAGGAGAGGAGGGAGGGGATCGATTTGGTGGTTGGGCTATGCTCAGTTTTCATTCGTGTGGCTTTCCCAGTCCTATTATTTTTCTTTGTGCTGGTCACAAGCTTGCTGTTTTCAGTGCCTTCTGGTATTCAGTGATTAATTATTTGCCCCAGTCCTCCTAGTTTTATGTTTAATATCGATAGGAAGCACTCGTGCTGTAGTTACCTCTGTGCTTTCTGTTCATACACAGTCTAGGAATGTAGCTTTATCTCCTTTAAAAATTGTGTGGCCTGATAATACATAAAGGTGTTTGTGTGGCCTGCTAACCTGTAAAGGTGTTTGTCCCGTAATTGAGTTGAAGAACCAATAAGAGAGGTAATCAAATCTGATGTAGTTCATTTCTTCCAAAAGTTATTAAATGGTCTTGACTGCAACAAAAACCCAAAACCAAACCCGAGCAAACTGGAATCTAAAGTGATGGAACTCTGAAAAGTTGACTTTAAGAACTTTGTGGTGTTCAATCTGGTGTTTTAAGTTCTTGTCTTGAAAGTTCAATCGGTGGTGAAACAGAATGAGAGGACCATAAACTTTTGGAGAAAATTAGTCTTTTTATTTTTTCTGTGGTGTTTTAACCTGTCAAGAATAAGGTATTTTTTTTCTGTAAAAGAATTTGAAGAATTGTGGACTTGTAGTTTTGCACCTAGATTATAGGCCTTATTGTTGAGGTTCCTCTAAGGTGAGGAGCTTGCTCAGTGAAACCGTGAGCCTGTGGCCGATCCACATATACTTGTAAGAACTAAGAATAGTCTCATTGAAGTCTGTCATCCTTTTGTTATTGTCTGTGTTTTTATAGAGCTGAGAGATTTCTCTAAGGTGCAGTGTACAAGGGCCTTAATGAGCAGCAATGTGTATAAATAATGAGACCAGTAGCCTTGGAAAATGTGGCAGTAGGCTCAATTTCAGTTGGGTCCTATGTTTAAAAACTGTTAACTTAGAGTGTTAGCTGGTATTATCCTTCTCAAGTAACATCAAAATGTAAATCTATAGAAATCTCAAAATTCTTTTGAAACTTCTTGTAGCTGAGTCTTTTGGAAACCTTAGATGAAGAAAGGAGGGACTATGTAGAAGGGGGGGAAGTGTAGATAAGCAGATGATAGATGTGGAATGCCAAGGATTGCCATGATGAAGATCACACATAGGGGAGCCAGCTGATCTAGGGTTATCTTTATCTAGAGTTCTAAAGTTTTCAGGCTGATGGGTGGTGTATCAATAGTATTCAGAAGTGTCCCTGAGACTGTAGTTAAAGCTCTGTTGCAGATGCAGTGTTAAGCAGTCAGTGCTTTTGTCCAATGTTCTGGTTGGTGTGTTTTGAACTAGGTCTCAGTATACCATGCAAATGGAGATGTGAACAGCTACTTTATTGCATAAAGATATTTTACTATAGGTGCATCTTTGTACAGATGCAAATTAATAAAGAACTAGGCAGACTAAAGGGTAGTAGCTGAAATATAAATCCAAAGATTTACCTGTAACATGTTAAGAAGAGAGTCTGCCATTAATACGCAATATATTAATGACAGCCTGTAATATCTATTGTGGTTTAAGGAAAGCAAATTGCTTTGTTTTTAAAGTAAATCAGCATTTGAAATGTTTTCGCGTGTCTTGTTCAGTTTGCAAATAAAACTGCAACTGGTAGAAAAACATGCAAGTTTGAGCCCTCTTCTATGCTCAGTTATCTCCATGAGTAGCATTTCTAGGCCAAATTGTGTCCTTAGTGAAATCTGCAGCCAACACAACGTTCAGGTTTGATTATGACTGCCATTTGCATGATCAGAACAAGAGAGACCAATGAATCTGTAAAGGCATTAATGAGAGCATGTTCACCCTTTCCATGTGTACTTTTTCCATTCTCTTCCTTTCATTGCATTGTACACTGGTTGTACGCGTTTACTTCTCCCAGCGTTGAATCATAAAGCAGTCTTGACTGCTCTATACAAGATAAGTTTCTGGGTTTAGGTCTTGTAGGTCAAGGTTTAGACGGGGTGGAGGGAACATCTTGGGTTTTGTCGTCTAAGGAAAAGGTACAAAAATTGTTGGGACAGGTGGATGTGACCTGTATGTATTCTCATGCAAATACACACTTTTCCCCAGAGATACTCTTTGAGATTTTTGCTTTTTAATAAGTTAACTCTCTAACCCTGATACAATATACTTCATTTCATTTCTCTTCAAAGTTCATTCTGTACTTCAAAATGCTATGAGGATTTTTTGCTATGCCTCAGTAGTGCCCTGACTTGTGAGGTGACACATCTGTTGTTACAGTATTGACCTTAAGTAATCTTAGTCGTTTAAATGTTAAGAGGTAATTCATCTATAAACAACACCATTTAGAGAAAACTGTGGATCAGAGTTTAGTCTCAAAAGTGTATGGAAAAAGTAAAGTGCAGTCTAATGTTTTGGAAGGGCAAAAGGCTACTATATATTAGTTCTCTCTATTGGTCTTGAAAAATCGATCTGTATACAGTTGCATGGTTCACTGCAAGTCTATCAGTCTATTGCCTAA
>VXAK01020254.1:0-32864 GCA_013399435.1 Arenaria interpres | reverse complement strand
TTATTATTGTTATTGTTGTTATTGTTGTTATTTCTCTTGCTTTCAAAGAGAATTTTTATTTGGGGAACACCTTGCCACACAAGCGTAGCTATCATGTTCAGATGTGGAGAGATGCTGTATTCAGAAAAGAAAAACTTGCTAATTACTAGTTTTCAGTTAAATTAATTCCACTTTTCTTCCCAGCAAGGGAAACTGATACTGTTGACCTTTGATGCAAAAGAGATATAGAACACTATAATATGGCTTAATCTCTTTCGCAAATGCATGAGAAAAAGACTTTAACATACAACTGATGTGAAGGAACCATTTGTGAGTCCTTACTTGGAGAAGGTTTGCTTTGAGCAACCTGGTCTGGTGGGAGGTGTCCCTGCCCACGGCAGGGGGTTGGAACTCAATGATCTTTAAGGGTCCTTCCAACTCTAACCATTCTATGATTCTATGGAGGTAAAGATCTGAAAGGATAACTTCTCTTGGAAGTCTGCATCCATTTGACAGAGTGTGCTGCTTGGTACTATGAGACAGAAATTGAAATTTCTGTCAGATACAAGTTTTCTAACTGGTATCACTTCACAGATGACAATAGTTGCTCAATTAGATGCGTAGAGAGATCTCTGAAACTGGGGACTCCTATATGACTGCAGAAAATAGCATTTGACTTTTCATAAATAGTATGTTCCTGGAGTTCCTAGAGCTTCTACGAAATGTTTGGTTTTTTGAAACTGAAGTGTTCTTATTTGAGACAGCAAATTTCTGAAGCAATTCTCTTTGAGGGGCAAGCAGTCTTTTGAAGAGAAACAGGATTCTCTTCAGGTTAGTAAACTGGAAACCCAACAAGAATAAATGTTCTTTCTGTGTAGATCTCCTCTTCTTTTTTCCAGTAAGTTTACCTTCCTCTGCAACTCTCGGATGTACTTCCTCCAAAAAGTGAGGGGAACCTTTTATTTTTATTGTTTGTTTAAATTATTTTTGTCTCCACAAAATGCCACTAGGCAAAAAAGCTGTTCCTGGATGAGTCAAAATCTGTTCATGGCCCTTTCTCTGTTGCACTCCTCAAGCTCTAGAGGAGTATTCCCTAACTGCTGAAGACTGAGCAACAGTAGAGGATATGCTTTTTTCTGTGGATTTTCCAGTTGTCTTCTAGAAATGCCTTATAAACTAAAGATTAATTACTGCAGGTTTTAGAAATTTACATTTAAAAATCTGGAAACATAAACCCCCCAAATTGAGATGGAAATCTAAATCCTCAAACAGGCCCATTCTTTTTATGTAGTTTTCAAAGAACGGTTATATTCCCAAAATGAATAATAAAAAGTACATCTAGCTAATTTTCCTTAATCCCTGAATGTGCCATTTTTCTTGATTTAAAAATTTTGCTTTTTAGTTTTCCTTTCCATTTAGCTGTAAAGCACTTTGAGGGCTGACCAGTCTTGCTGTACTAATTCCTGTGCCACTGCAATCAATGGGGTATTTCTGTGTATAGAGAATTTGGCCCTATTGTAAAATTCTGAATTATATCTTTTGCAGTAAATAGTAGAGTTGCAGAGAACATGCATCGCTAGTGCCTTCATTCAGCATATAGTATTACACCCTTAAAATGCACATTATATGAATATGTTAAATTTGTAGATTCTCTCAAACAATATTATTTTTTTACAGCTCTCTACAATTTTCTTCCATTCTGAACTATTGGGAACCTTACAGTTGATCTCTGTTTTCATATATGTTTACATTTCTTCTCATTCATTTGCATAGAATATGCCTGAAAACATAATCCAGTCGAGGTTGTCCCCTGGAACTGAAAGAGAATAAGCAGGACTAAACCAGCAAATAAGTGAAGTCCATTGACCTAATATCTTTCAGAATACAGGTCAGTCTTTTTGCTTTCAGTCCCACTGAAGTCAATAAAGTGCTGTGTATGATAAATATCCACAATGGTTACTTTAAAAATTCATCAACTTACATTTTTAGGAAGTAGCAAATTCCAAATGTTAAGTGAGAGGACTTCTTCAAACATTTAGGGACCTTTTTAATGATTTCCAAACTCCTATAACCATTGCTCTAAGATCAGCATATGGTGAAGACCATGGCGAGGCAGGTTGTCCTGCTGCAGACCATGGAGGTTAACAGCGGAGCAACCATCCACCTGCAGCCCATGGAGGACCCCACATGGGAGTGGGTGGATGTGCCTGAAGGAGGTTGTGAGACATGCGCAGCTCACACTGGAGTGGCTCCTGGCAGGACCTGTGGCCCCATGGAGAGCCTGTGCTGGAGCAGGTTTGCTGGCAGGACTCGTGACCCCGTGGGGGATCCATGCTGGAGTAATCTGTTCCTGAAGGACTACACCTGATGGAAAGGAGACATGCTGGAGCAGTTAATGAAGAATCGCAGCCCCATGGGAAGGGTCTGTGTTGGAGAAGTTCATGGAGGACTGTCTCCCATGGGAGGGACCCCACACTGAAGCAGGGGCAGAGTATGAGGAATCCTCCCCCTGAGGAGAAATGAGAGGCAGAGACAACATGTGATGAACTGACCACAACCCCCATTCCCTATCCCCGTCCACTGCTCAGGGGCAGGAGATAGAGAAACCAGGAGTGAAGCTGAGTCAAGGAAGAAAGAAAGGGTGTGGGGAAAGAGGTTTAAGATTAAATTTTATTTCTCATTACCTTACTGTGATTTGAGTTGTGTCTGTTTTGCCTGTGATGGTAATTGCTGAGTGATCTCCCTGTCCTTTTCTCAACCCATGAGTTTTTGTTACATTTTTCTCCTCCTGTCCAGCTGAGGAGGGGAGGCATAGAGCAGCTTTGGTGGACATCTGACGTCCAGCCAGGGTCAATCCATCACACTTATTTTTCCTGTCAGTAACTTCTCAAAAATAGGCAGAGTTTTTGTTTCTTTTTGTGTTCTGCAGTTTCAGTCCTGCTTTGCCTTTCCATCCTCCCAAATAATGGCAAAATGTTGATGATCAACATTAAAAAAAACCCCAAACTTGTAAATGATTCTGTGATTTTCTCAAGACAAAATGTTTTTTTCCTCCCTACTGGTTGAACTACCACATTATAAACAGTGTCAAGCAGCCCAGACTACTACAAATTGCACTCTGCCTGGTGAGTCATGCAAACTAATGCTTAGAAACCCATATCTTTTTTTTATTCTCTTATAAAATACAGAATTATAAAAACAAACCAGTTGGCACATGGAGCTACCAGCCTCAGCCTACATTTCCAGCAGACTATATAATTAAAATAACTAGTACAAAAATATGTGTCTGCAGAACAATATTTGCTTAGTTGAAGCCATTAATATGAAAAGGCCCCATACTGTTGAAAATAATATTAAAGTATTTAATACTCTGGGCTTTATTAAGCCAACCTTTCCCATCTTATTCCAAAAACCTCTCTCAATGTGCCAAATCCTTTTTTTTTTCTCTGTAAAAGAGCTTCTAGTGTATGTAATAACAATTTCTTTTCAGACAGTGCTGTCCTTGGGGACAGGGCTGTTTCTTCCCTTTTCAGAGGATGCCACACTGTTTTCTATTACTACAGTAATATAAACAATTCATAAGTAGTTTTCAGTGTTAGTAGAAAAAGATGCACATGGATCTTCAGAGACTTTTCTCACAAATGCAGTTTGCCTTATATTGCCTTATTGCACAGAAACTCATAAAATATTTGGAGATTAAAAGATATAAACCTTTCTCTTCAAATTTTTCATGCTATTATTATTTAGCCTTACCATTGGGCCAATGGAAATTGTACAAGGTGCATTAGTTTTAAAACAAAAGTATTGGGCTTTCTACTGATTCTAGGGTTTGAACTTTTCATTCACTGAGGACAGGATAAAGATAGGGTAGGGAAGAATACTAAGAAATCTTACACGGTATTCTGTATCGGCCCCCTTTATGCCTGTGGATATTATCTGTCAGCTACAGGCAGAAGAGAGCTCCAAGATTATCATTGTTGCTACCTAGAAAAATACCATGATATGATTGAGAGTACGATGAGATGCAAGATTTGCTCTGTTCTTCTGATTAAAACACATTGATCAAAAGGAGTGGCCAGGTTTAGTACCTTTGTGCAAGGCTTAACAACTGGGTATTCCTAGTTGTGCAGTAAAAGGGCACACCAAGTCATGCGTTCCATTTTAGTGTGGGCAGGATGAAGTTCTCACTACAGGTCATCATCTCCCTCTGGGTAGCTTGCCACAACTAAGCTAGTGGCTGACGTAGCCCTATTTATACTTGCTTGACCTGAAGCTGTTCTTACCTGTACCAGTGTAAGACACTGGTGATACCACAGAAATTAAGCACAAAGCAGCAGGGAGAAAGGCAGCTGAGAGGCCTCTGAAGCTGAGGAAGAAGAATTAGAAGAGTAGAATCATAGAATCATAGAATGGTTTGGGTTGGAAGAGACCTTAAAGACCATCAAGTTCCAACACCCCTGCCATGGGCAGGGATGCCTCCCACTGGACCAGGTTGCTCAAAGCCCCAACCAGCATGGTCATGAACACCTCCAGGGATGGGTCATCCACAACTTCTCTCGACAACCAGTTCTTGTGTCTTACTACTCTCACAGGAAAGAATTTCTTCCTAATATCTAATCTACATCTCCCCCCTTTCAGTTTAGAACTGTTACCCCTCGTCCTATCGCTCCACTCCTTGATCAAGAGTCCCTTCCCATCTCTCCTGTAGGCCCCTTTAGGTACTGAAATGGGCTATAAGGTCTCCCTGGAGCCTTCTTTTCTCCAGTTTGAACAATCCCAACTCTCTCAGCTTCTCCTCATAGGAGAGGTGCTGTAGCCCTCTGATCGTCTTTGTGGCCCTAAAGGACCTGGAAGGTGGGGAGTCTCTCTGTGAAGCGCTTGGCCCACTCCTCAGCTAGATGTTTAGTTCTCTGTGAGCTTTATTTATTATTTTTAATTCACTGGAAATACAAAGCAGAAAAGTTAATCACCCCAAAAAACAAACAAAAACCCTAAATTAAGGATTTTTTAAATAGGAAGAGTGATATAAATGTCATGGAATTTTGCATTTCATTGCCAGACATTATGTTAGAAAAGAAAGCCTGCATTGCTTATATCAAAAATTCATTTTACCACTATAACGGAATACACTCTCCTTCAGCTGAAGACTCACATCCAGTCCTCACTGAAATCTGCATATCTGTGTGTGCGTAACAAAAAAGGGAAATTGCTCTGTTTTGCTCCCTTTTCCCCAGCACACTGCTGTGTGTGAATCAGTACATAACAGCCTTGTCTTAATCACTTACCCTGCCAGTTAGCACGGTGACCTTTACAAGATTCCCTGGGCTTGTGAGAGGCAGATGTCAGCATCATTGGTTAACTATGCTCTATGATTTTTTCCTTGGAAGAGTGCCAAACCCTATAAACTGGTCTTCAGAGAGAATATATCTGTTACTTAAGATCTCATCATTTTACTTGTCAAAGCCCGCAGCATATGTCAATAACACTTAGGGTACCTGAGGTGCTGAAGACCATTCTAACTTAGGATTTATTAGAAGGTAAAAAAATAAAAGCTCTACCTCTAAGCTGTGCAATTTTTTTTAAAAGTGAAAAATTACTTTGAATACAGAAAAAAAAAAAAAGTACTCTGGCACCCATAAGCATGCTCATTTATAATAAAACACTACCATCCTGTTTCTGCAAAGCATTTAATTTTGCAAAGCATATTTAATTGTAAGTGCTGAGGTTTACTTACCCTCAATCATATGCCTAACTAAAATTTATTCAAAATATAATTAAAGAACAATAATTAAGGAAACAATAAATTGTTACATTTTTATTATTGTTTTGCTACATGACCATAATATAGATTTTAGCATCTTCAGTAACATAAACTGAATTACCAGTGACTACATTACATTGGGAGTACAATTTTCCACAGTGTAAGTGTGACATGGTAGAAAGATACCATAAAAGAAATATTTCTCTGCTACATGAAAAGTGTGGAATTACCAATTATAATGCACAGAGCTCTGATTCCCTGAGTTTTCAGGAATTACCTCTTTTTCTTCAGGAGAGAAACAGTAGCTTTTAATTCAAACAGTTAAACCTAATAGATTTTAATGGCTAGTTAACAAAGTGTGTAAAGTCATTTCTTAGATGTGTCTAAATCAGAAATCCTACATGTGGAACCACCGTCTTCCTGGTGAGGTTAAAATTCTAGAGCTTTATGGAGCTTGCCAAAATAAAATTCAACACTGAGCATCTCAGAGAGTTTACAAATCCCACGGCTGTACTGGGTGACAAAGAGAATGGTTTTCTGCATGTGCCATGATGTATTTTCTGCTGCAGGGTCCTCGGGCCCATGGGAAGTCAGGGTCTTCTGCAGCTCTGCCCAAAAACTCTGTGATGGAAGCTCTTGGATTCCCTCAAAATCAAGTCTTCACATCTATGCCTGTCTGGTGGCACAGTGCAAAGGTACAGTTTGGGTTTCTGAGCAACCAAAAGACTTACCCACACTCCAAGCAAACAAATAGCTGTTTATCAGGATCAAGGCACTTGTTTTTTTAGTTTTCCAATGTGAAGTTAATGAATCACAGTTGTAGCGATTCTAAATCAGTGTCTCACTGGCCCCATCTTGAGTACAAGGGTCTGATTTCCAGTTGACTGCCAAGGACTTCATCTCTTTGAGATTTTCAGGGTATGTGGTTCCCCAGCCATTTCGCTCTGTGCTTGTGCAAGCTGGGAAGCCCAGCCAGGGGACCAGAACTGGGAAAAGTGTATTTCTAAGAGGAAGACAGTGCACAATATCTAGGAAGGTGGATGGTGTTAGTGGCAGTGTGTGCAGTCTCCAGGCTAGTTTACCAGTTTTCCTGACCTGAATGATTAGTCTTTTCTTAACTCATTTTTCACATTTTCTCCCCCTAAAAAAAGTTACTGGAGACCCCTGGTCAGCTGGAGCATCCTACTAGAAGTCCGTGTTTTAAAAGATATTCTCTTAGCCATGTGTACTGAAAAGAGGTCATACTGGCTCAGTGTGCCACTTCTAATACCGAGAATCTTACTGGGATAAAATAGAGTTCTCAATGTCATGTCTCTGTCTGGTGCATCCCAGTGTCCCTTTCACAGCCAGTGAGCCATGGTTGGTGTTCAGAATTTGAACTGACTGCTTGGAAATGTCCCTACACTGGGACAAGCCCTGTATTTTACCTTCCTTGCCCCTCTTCACAATTTTTACATCTGATGTTTGAAGCCGTTCCAAGTAATATTTTTTTATTTGTTTTGTTGTTAGTGTGAACTATTCTGACTTCAAAAATGCTCTGTCATGCTATTTACTGGCTAAATCAAACCATGACTGTCCTACCAGTGTTGTATTGTGGATGGAGTACTTAAGAAGTTATATGTTCTGTTTTTCAAAGATGAAGCACCAAATAGAAGTTGTCATTTTATCGTTTTATCCTCTTGCGCTTAGGTTTCTTAAAGAGAGATTTTCTGGAACCTAATTTGGATTGAGGTAATGATCAGTGTTCTTCCATATTGCTGATTAAATATAGAAAACTCACTGTTTTAGACAAGAAGATCAGTGTATTATTTGTAGATAGCAACGAAAATCCATCACCATAATGATTCAATAACATTCAGTGTTTTAAATTCAACTACTTTACCCTTTGTGAAGAGCTGTTTTGCATAACGGTCTTTCACTTTCTTTTAACCATTCTAAGTGACCATTTGTCTTCCAAGTGTCCTGTCAGGTACACTGAAGATATTTCTTTGTATGCAGTGTTACAGAAAATCAATATATAGAGATATAAATGGAACTTCAGGTAAATAATTTTAATGCTGTGACACAAAGTGACACCAGATCTGAGACGCAAGGCTGAAGTTATGACCCCACCATGAAGCCATACCAGCATATAGGAAAAATGCGTGCAATGACTGAAGGAATCTGTGTCGACCTAAAGATTGAATGCCCATCTTTTGCCAACTGAGCAATGACCCAAACAGTGTTTTGGGCTTAGATGTTGTGTCATTTTTTTCACATGGGAAATTTTCTTTGTTGCATTAAAGGCAAAGGAGGAAAGGAAAAATTCTTTTCAGCCCTGTCAATAAATATGGATCACATGAAAGCTTGATGTAAACCTTTCCATTGACTCAGCTGCATGCAATTGGATGCAATTCTGTTTCAGGATAGAAGCCTGAGTGTTCTGTAGAAGCTCTTCAGGATTCTTGGTAATGAAGCTCCAGGTCTCCTATTTTAATGCTAAAATGTCTTGGAGACACTAGTTGGAACAAAAATAAATCTACCAGGACATCTCCACAATTAACATATAATGGTTATGTTTGTTTCCATGTTTTTCCTTCTTCAGGTGACTTTCCAGCACATTCCAGTGAGCCACATAACCAGCAAAAATGAATTCCCAATATAATCTCAGGGGAAAGTGAGCAAGACCATTTCTGAAGAGAATCCGTGCTCTTCAGTGGCTTTGGATCTCTGGCAGTGAGCTCATATTTTGTGAGAGACTCATAATGGTTTTGACTGTCTTGGGATCCTGATAGTATGAATTCCTGTTGTTGATGTACCTCCGCACAGAGGCACCACATTAGGAGGCAATATGGGAACTGGCAAGGGATAATGTTTGCCAGTAAAACAGTCTCCTTTCACATGTAGTTCATGGCCAACTGATCTTATCTCATGTAATTGAACAAAACCATGCTGTTCAGAAATTACACAGAGATCTACTTCACCCATTGCTTGAGTTGTACTTGATGACATCTCACAGTATGAAGCTCAGCAAAACCCCCCAGCTTCAGCAGTACTTACAAAATCCCAGTTCCCCCCAAAAATAAGATCAATATCAATCAAAACTATATTTTATTTTTCTAAAATATTTCATATGGAAACACACGCACATATGCTTTCAGTAGTGTTTAAATGGACACTAATTCTATCTATACAAGACAAGATGAACAAGACATAAAGCTGTAGATAAATTATTAAACAATTGAAGGAAAAGATAATTCAAAAGATTTGTCAGATATCATCCAACCATTTACTGCTGTTTGATTTCCAGAGAAGGGGAAAGTTTGGTGGGATTATATTGAGGAAAAATGTCAAAATTAGGCAAATAGATTATTTTAATGAATAATGTATCCATCTGTGATATAAAAACATGCCATATAATTTAAAAGAGGTATGTGCTTGTGTTTATTATTATGTTTGTGTCTATTCGTGTTTGTGCTTTTCAGAAGGTTTTGTAATGCTTCATAGAACACTGAAGTGAATCAAATAATGAAAGATCTTGTCTTCTCTTGAATAGATCAGTTCGTCAGTGTTGTAAATATAGTTAAAAGATCAAATATTATGTTGGTTTTGCCTGTAAATGTCTCCAGATGGTAAGAAGTAGGGGAAAAAAATAAACATAAAGACAAGTACTGAAATATTGAGTCCTGAAATGCACAGTTCTGAGCAATGGTTTCTCTGGAGATGTGATTTTTGTAGTGAAAGTTGTGGTAAATCTTTATAGTGCAATATCTAGCAGTTACTGTAGATGAACTTAACTCTTTTAATGTACTTGCATTCTAGCTATGCCAGTAATACTAAACAAAGTTTGCTGCTGGAAAAAGCCATTAAAATATTAGAGTCAAAAGCATAAGAAAAGAAGTTATTTTTTCCCATGTAGAACTCTTCATTCACATTGAACAATATTGATAATTGTATATACACAGTAGCTTTAAACTTTTTCCACTGCCTGCAGCATTCAGTGGGTGCTGAATCTGGCCTATCACAGCCCAAGTGCAAATTACACATGTACACTGGAGAACACTTCAAATCCAAACTTGCAGCTGAGGGTGATTTTTTTGTTGCTTAGTAGTAAATCTTTGGAAAATAAGGTTTATAATTAAAGTGCTGACACAGCTATAACTGTAGAGGCATAAACAGTGCGTCTATAAATATTGCAGTAGCTGCAATGGCAGACTTTGTCAAGTGGTTTGTGTAGGACAGCTTGGCTGTGGCAGCTGATGTGATGGGAGAAATTATGTTGAAGTCTGCTGATCGGTTCCTTTTTGATGCTATTGTTAAACCTTTTTCTTCTTCAGCAAGAGCTGACATTTGTTCTGTGTCCTATCATGGGGGCATTGCTTGAAATGGACAATCTCAATTTATCTAAAACACACACCTAAATTTCAGTAAAAGAACAAATTATACCTGACAGACCTTGGCCTTGACGTTTAAAATTACACTGTAGCTGATTATACTCAATGGCATTTAGAGACATACAGGACTTCAAAAGGGGAGGGAGTTCGCTAGAGTATTGCCAAAATTCAATGTAGTTGATAAGAAATAATGGAGGTATTAGCCAGAGTTAATATTGCAGGAGGTTAATCTGGGACAAGTAGTGTACAGTATAAGCTTTAAGTGTTTAAAGTTCTCATGAAAAAAACAAAAAGTACATGTTAATAAATTACAAGTAGCATTTAGCACATGCTGTGATGTCAAGGCTGTGTTGTTTGACATCAGTTAATATGTTATACAGGAAGATGCATCACTATTATTTTTCTTTTTAGAACTATTTTTTTCTCCTTATTTGTCTAATCATTCCTGTAATCCTTTGTCATGGAACATTTTGTGAGAGAAATCAACCACTTCCTCTCTTTCCAGCCAAAGTTTATTAAGGGTCCAGTGATGTAATGGTGGTCTATGATAGCTTATCTGCTCTTACCGAGACAATGCAGCGCTAAGTGTACTTTAGGATGAAATTTACCCTGTTTTCCTGTCTGTTTTTCCTTTCATCGTACCTACCATCTTCCTTTGCCTCACAGAGGACAGGAGTTGGGTCTTTGTTGCTATGGCAGTTCATTACACTAATTTCATCATTTGTAAAACTGGTGCACGTATATAGATGATCTCATCTGCACAGGAAGATGCAAGGAACTTAAGGTTCAGTTCTACATGTTCCTAAATAAAATTCACAGATTCCCTTACAAACAATAGCCTAAGTAATTTGATATCTGAGTTACTTGATGGACACTATTTAAATGGGAATAAAATTAAATCTGCTGTGTTGGACCAAAGTGAAATTCAGTTTTGTTAATCTCTGTATTGGCCTAAGGTTCATTTGCTCTGAAGATACTATTCTGCCCACTGATTACAAGTACATGACATGAATTACCTCAGTGCAGTGATTAATCTCTTACTAGATACAGAAACTGATATTTTAGTGCCAAGCACCCACATAATTATGTATTGAAAAGAGAGAGACACTGGAGGGAATAACAGGATTTTTCAAGGCAGTGAATTTGACTGTTGTAAAAAAATATGTCAGATAAATTATAGCACTTGGACTTTACCCCAGAAGTGTTTTAAATGCAGCATGGACTGTTCTTGTGGTTTCAAGTAATGGTTGCTATGGGTGACCCAGAAACGAAACCAATCATGGCATTGTAATTTAAAACTAAAACAGCTGGCAAAATATTTCCTCTCAAGCCTGTTGTCTCAGAAGTAAATGAAAAGGTCGGGAGACTTTCTATTTACTTCTGAGACAACATGGACTGCTTGAACCAGGGAACATATTAATGTTTTCACCACAGCTTTCTATTACGTGTCAGGAACTCCATTCCGGGATATCACACTGGAGGTGATGAAAAAAGACAGATGATAGAATGAAATGGTTGGACCTAACACAAAATAATCAACCATCTTTATATTTCCATTTTACATTATATCAGGAGTCCTGATTGCATTCTATAGGTGGTGGTATTTCACCTAAAAATAGCATCTGTACGTGGCTGTCCCCACTGTTACAGTTCAAATTGTTAAGGATTTGCATGTGCCGGTATAAGCCAGTCATACCAAAGTGCCTTTTTTCTATTGAAATAAACAATGGTAACCTTGGCCAGACAAATACAATTTGTGACTAAGATTTATAAATAGCTACAGATTTACAGAACAGGAGGGAAGGTGCAGTGGTTGTAAAATTGTTTCCTGTTTTAGCAGGAATTCCTTCAAGGAACTATATGGACACAGCAGCAGCAGCGTCTTGAATAAGGAAATGTTCCACAAACAGTAGTGTCCTGAATGGGCACTCCCAACACAGGCCACAGATCAGGAGGAACTGGGAGGCAGAATGATATTTGCATCACATGATTTAATTAGACATATATAAATCTTAATGCTATGTTCGCATGATGCTTAAGATGAGCAAAAACATCCTTTGTAGACTTTGCCTAATGATTCATACATTATTATTGACTCTTTACTTAATTAATTAATTTTGGTAAGCTTGTTGCACTTTTCCTGGTAGCTGACTTGTAACAGCAAATATAGTAAGTATCAAAGAAAAGCAACTTGAAAAGGTCCCCAGTTTTAAGATCAAGAATCCGAGTACAGTCAGCTGGAAAGAGAAAAACCTCAAGGTAAAATTGAAACTATTCTCAGAAACAGAAATCAGTGGATATATATTATTCAAAAATAAGGATTTTGGCTGTCCTTCCTTGCTGAAGGAGTGTTGCTCCCAGAGTGCTCCCAGTAACAAGGATAATTGCGGTAAAAGAGACATTGAATAAAGTCCATAATCAGAAGCCAGCACATTTTTACTTTATTTTCAATTGACCCTAACCAATACATACCACCACCCTGCCCCATTTGTTTTTGGTTGTGGGGGTTTTTGTGGTTTTTTGTTTGTTTGTTTTGGTTTTTTTGGGTTTTTTTATGAAAAGAAAGAAAAAATCACTGGAATGCAGAGGATCCTTCACAATGCATCTTCATTAAGACTTTGATTTTGCCAAGTCCCAGACAAAGGGACCTTGAGGTGTTCAGGGATTTTGAAAACATGCAAAGAGACACATAAAATAGCCTGAACTAAGCCAACTGAAGTTTTAAATAGGGAAGAACCTGAAGTCATTGTAACTGCGAAACTTGGCAATCAAGCAGCAGGGAGACCCTTTACCAGTAATTATTTTAACATTAGCCACAATCAGTGAGAAAGTGCTTTTCGTCACAGCTATGACTTCCAAGATGCACTGCTGTGTGCTCTTTCTTCCAAGCTTTAATAAGAAATATGATGATAAATGGCACCCTTTGCTAATGTTTTTAAGATAACCAAGATCAGAAGATAGTGTTTCTTGTTAATAATTTTGAAGCATGCTATGTAAGAGGTGAGAAATCAGAACGCGTGGAATGAAAAAGAAAATAGAGGTAAAGGAACTAAAGGAACCACTGTCTTTGGGAGATGCTTTCTAAGCTACAAATGCTGATTTTTCTTACTTTTGATTCTTTATAGTCCCACAGCTATAGAACAGATGCCAAAGCTGACTCCCTGTCTCTCTTATATCCTCTCTTGCACAAACTGCCATGCATTTGTTGATTTTCAGTGCTCACTGTGGTAAACAATGGATTTAGTGCCCCATCCTCATTCCCTTATTACATGTACTAGCTGTATTCTTAATTAAAAACTTGTGGAAATAAACAAATATAAATAAGTTGCACCACTGTCTAGATGACCACACGATGCATTTAATCAATTTCATAACAGATTACTTTAGCCATAGGCAGTTATTTTCAGCAACAGCAGGATCTCTTGGGAAGCTGTGCTTGATCTTCCAGGTATGTTAAAATCTTAACTTCCCACAGTACAAGTTGAGATGACATCTGTCTGTAGTAGTTTCCTACTTTGAGCAGTTGCTGTGAAGGAAGCTTAAGGAGGAAATGAAAATAGCAAGTAAGAAGATCACATACCTATATCTGTAGGCAGCTCACACACCTTCTGTTTTATTTTACATGGAATTCAGTGTATTTCCACAGTTAAGACTTGATTTCTCAATAGCTTATCTGGTCATGTTGCTTGTTTTCTAGGTGATGTTATGGTTTTCTGTTAAAGGCTTCATAAAAGTTTCAGGAGCAAGAAATGAGATTCCAAGCCATAGGGTCACTGGCATATAGGCACTGAATTTTTATTTCTATATGAATGCTAACAGCAATGATTGACAGCAAAATGAAAACCAGGGGGCACAAAATGTAAATTAAGAATCCTTCTTCATAATTTTAGGAGCAGTCAGTGGGTATTTAAACCAAAAGCAAAATATATATAGGCATATTCTAAAATGCTGAATGGCATCAGTGTGAACATTTTGGTGGTGTAGACGTGAGCTGCACTGTGTCGCCTGGGGCTTTTTTCTCTGAGAAGTCAAAACTATACCATGGGAACTTTTTCTGAGAGAACGGTGCCTGATTTAATATTGTTATGAACCTAGAGACACCTTAAAAAGCCCCGTATGCTACCGCAAAGGAGCTGACATTTCACTAATACAGATTTTCACAGAGATGAACAATATGAGTCAAGCAACATAAAGCAGTTTCAAATAGCTCAGAAAGTGAATCAGAAATTCAAACCGTGCTGAGTAGCACCCTTCTGGGCTACCTTCATTTCTAAGCCAAAAGTTCATCTCTGCTTTAACCATCAGAATTGAGCTTAATGCTCTGAAAAAAAAAAAGCAATTTCAGTAGGCCCAGTTGTTCTAACTGCATTGCCAGACGGGATTTGAGGGCTTTTTAAAAATCTGGAAAACTCCTATGCCTCCTGTGGTTTGCAAAAAAACAGAAATTCCACTCCAGTCCCTTAAACAACAATGAAATCAATTAAAACTAATGCCTCCCTGTTTATAACAAATCTCTCCAGCTAAAATGAAATATTTCATACATGAGAAGCTGTGACCTATTTTTTGTGGTTTTTTGTAACATCATATGTTCCTAAAGTGAAGCAGGGATCCAGACTTCCTCTTCCTTTTTTTTTTTCTCAGTAAACTCCGTCTTCAATCTCATCAGAGACCCAGGTGTTAAACGCAGTAGGTGCTGCCCAGTTCTGCCTCAAGTCACTCCTTTGACCAGGAGCCATGCTTCTAAATAAGACCCCTAACTTTTTCAGGACCATTTTTAAAACTCACCCTGATGCTCTCCTCTTTGGACTTGATGGCATAGAAATTCAGAAAATATTCAGTGCAATAATAAGCCTCAGGTATGAAAATCCCCACTTTTTTAGTCCTAGGAGTGCAATCAGGCAAATTTAGGAGCATGCTGATACCCTCAGAATCATGAAAATCACTAAAATGTTGGGAAATAAGACTTTTACTAGGGAAGCTAAATCAGTCAAGAGTTTCCATTCTAGACCAACCAGCCAGAGTGGAGGTTAGAAAGCCCTAGGCATACTTTTGTTATGTCCCTGAGGATTACCAATGTGATTTCCATAGGACTTTCTATTAGTTAAAGATTAGAGTGGGAAAATGCATACCACACCAACACTCAATAAACGACATTATTCTCTCTGCAGCAGGAGCGATTTCTTTCAAGACAAAGAAATGAGAGAATTATTTGAAGAATGTGAAGGCAATTAGGAGAAACGAGTTCTATCGTTCACTATCACATAAGGTTTACTGTCTCATCCATGGAGTTCAGCTTTTACAACAAAATTATCAGGCTCAAAAAATGGACTTTTAAAGCCTGGAAAAGCCGAAAAGAGAAGGGAAATGATATGTTAGGTAGGTTTGCCTAGCATAACCTTACACCAGATATGCCACCTCACTCTTCTGCCCTGTGTTTTAAGGTGCACCTCACCATGTCATTTGTATTTCATCAAGTGTGAAGTTCTCTTTTGTTCTTTAAAGTGAGAGACAGGTCAGTTAATCTTCTTTGCAGTGCACTGGGGAAGAGGTGAAATGTGCTCTTTTCCACATATCTTGATACTCCACTACTGCCAGTCTGTCCCCTTCCTTTGGGAAACCCTACTGTTCAGGAGATCAGCCCCCTGAATGCAAGCTGGTGTCAAATATTAACAGCAAATTAAAACTGCAGGTAAAAATGGTGACAGTGGCATATTCCTGTCACTGGACTTGACAGGAAATTTATTTTGCTGTAGCTGAAAAGTAATTAACCTCCACTGTGAGAAATTCTATTACTAGTAGCTATTCTGCCATGCAAAGTACACTACATGGAAATGTTACAGGCCATCAAGCAGAAAAGGCAGATTTGTCTGCATTTTAAACTGACGCTACCCCCACCTCTCACCCCCCTTTTCCATTCTCATTCTCTCTCTCCCCTCACTCTGTCTTCACTGAAGCTAGAAATTGAGATGCACGTATGATAGAAAGAAAATTGTATAAAGTATATGGATTTTCATAAGGTATTTACAAGAGTTAATTTCTGTGGGTGTACGTGTGTGCGTGTGTGATAGCAGAAGCCTGTTCCTTTTAACAAATTCAAGCTCTTTATGGGAGGAATTTAGCAACCATCTAGAAATGGCTTTCAAATCAGAATAACTTTTTTTGCAGACATGTATAGGGAAAAGTCAACATATCAGCTGACAGGCCTCCTCTCATATGGCTCTCCCTTACACTCTTCTGCTACTGGTGAAAAGTACAATCATCCTCTTTTGATAAGAGACAAAAAAGCCCTCTGACACTCAGAACTAGGACTGTATTCTGAGGGGGGAAGTTAAGCTTTTTTCAAGTATGCTGGATGATTGTACTTTACAAAATATGATTGCAAAGCAGAAGGACCCTGCCAGTTTCTCTGTGAACTTTTGCCTGCCTGAGCAAACTAGCATTTTTTAGAGAGAGGAAAACTGTTATCAAGCTCTTCCCTCTGAGATCAGTGGCTGTCAAAAGTCATTAAGTACAAGAGAGAATCCACCAGTCTCTGCGTGTGATAGAGGGAAAGTTGAGATGAAAAACAAAATTGCTTTTCTGCCTGAGAAAGAGAATTGCCTGGTTTTCTCTTCATGCCATGGTTATACCATGAACTGGTTGTGGTGGGTTATTGTATTTTGGAAGCCAAAAAAAGCAAATCTACTGAAAATTACAGGGGAAGAAAATTTTGAGTATTACAGACTAATGGTTTTGTCCAATTGCTTTGCAGGCAGGTCTGTGAGTGACAGCTGTGCATTAACAGCAGGCTGTCCTCCTCCCTCTCAGGAAGAGGTGGTGGCTACAGCATCGCAGCTATAAAATGACTTCAGCTTAATGATGGACTGCAGGGGGAAAAAATACATCTTTAGATCTACATTTTAAAGTGACAGTGCACTCTGGGATTCCAGATTACTGTTATTAATGAAAGAATGTTTAATACCTTTCTAGTAGGGGTTTCTGAATCATGCTCCATTTAAAAGAGATTTCACTTTTCTATTTAAAAAAAAAAAAGTTTCTGGGAACAAATAATTGAAGTTTACAATGTACCACCAAGGAATCTATTCAAAGGTCTTTTATTCTCTTTCTACAAACCCTCTGTGATCAAAAATCAGAAAATGTATGTGCTAAAAATGAGTAATGGACCATAATTGGGCTTTATAATGATTTCTATATTAACAATGACTCCCAAACCACCTCCGATCAAAACCTGAAGTTAACAGTTTACCATAGAGATTTATAAACAAAACAAAGCAAGAAGAAGTTGAGGGAATTGGCTTAAGACAATAAATTACAAAAACAAGAACAGTAGGAGTCTGGCATTTACTGTGATACAATTTTGAAAGCCACAGAAATGACTGTAGCAAGGTTACTGTGCATTCCACAATGTGGCTATGTGTATACACAAATATGTATAATAGGTAAGTATATATTTGCGTGAATATATTTTGTGTATTGAACATCACTTAAATCTTGGAACTTACTTGGTGGAGCTTTCATCTAAATTGTTTTCACATTCACTCTTTGTGCTGATTCAGACTTTTGAGTCAAAATTATTCTTGTGGCAAGCTACTGATGCAGAAATCTATCCAAGATGATGGATTATTGCTCAAACGATTTTCATTACATATTTTGAGGCTAGACAGGCTACTTTGTGTTGATAAAACTAGTGCATATCAGCTTCCATAGCATTTTACAAAGGAGGCAGAGCTTTGCTGAGATTCTGGAAACTCAGTGGGCTCCCTGTGCATTGTCAAAGGGTGGTGTTTCCTATGGCTCCTCTCTCCTACTTTTGTTATAAAGAGAGTGAGCTGGGGCTTTGAGTAAGATCAAAAGATGGCAAGGTTCACCACTACCCTCTGATGTACAGAAGACACCCCAGCTGACATTCTGATGTGTTGTATGTGGTGGGAGAGTTGCTCAATTTTATCCATCAGCAATAACAAGCCAGACCAAATGTAGCTCCCTAACTTGTTTGTTTTTTGTCATCTAGACTTCAGTCCTGACTACCTGGCTCATCCTTTGACACCTAAAATTTACTGGTGGTCTCCAAAGTCCCCAAAAGGCCATGCTTAACTCCCAGGAATAGACCCAGTGGAGTACGTGCAGTTTAGTACAACTAGGACAGGGACAAGTTCTACTGGTATCAGGAATCTTGTTCACAAACACATTGCCATGGGTTGCCGTACTCTGACACAAGCATGGAGGTTGACTCTATTTCAGCAGTCATCCACTACATGATTTATTGTTGTTTAATCAAAATGTCAACAGCAACATCAATGTGGCAGTAGCTCAGACCTCACCCACATGGAAATATTTCCCTTTCTTTGTAATTTGCTTGTTGTTGTTCCAAGGCTTTCACAATGGCATCTTTTATCTCACTTTCAGAATGTTCTCTTTCAGTAGAAGATGCTTTCTGAGTACTGTTCCATAATTTAACAGTCATAAATCTAGATTAAAGTCCAGATTAGTCCCATAGTTCCTTGCTTTGACATCTTCTTCAACCAACCCTTTGGATATGAGGTAGGGGAGCTTACAATTATGTGTTTGAACTACATTTCATTGCAAAAGATTCAAACTCTTGCCCACTACCCGTAGCTCATTGTCAAACATTACTACTGCAGATTTGAAAAAAATTAGTCTGAAATAAATGGATTTGATAAGTGCAGTCACACATTTAAGCTGTCTCAGGAAATAAGGATACCAGTTTAGTCAATTTTTTTCCCCAGCTACTGTAAGTGCCTGTTTACCTCTGGAAACAAAATATTTGGTGTCACTTACTTTATCCCCCTAATAACTCACTATAAAAGTTTGACCGAAATATGCTTCATTCTGTATCTGATTCCTAATTATCCAGCATTGTAATTGGGCTGGTGCCAGCAGCTCTTGCACTACTGTCTTGAAGGTACAGCTTCCCACTGTCAGCAAAACTCTCACAATTTTATATGGCGTCATCTGAAATTTAGCAAGGGAAAACTGGTACCCATTTTTCTTCACCAACACTTTGTTTTCACTAGGAAAAATCTTCTTTACCTATGTTTATTTTTTTGGGGTCATTTATGAGAAGTAGTAATATACCTCTTTCTGGAGGTACCTCACATGAAGCTCATCTTCTCTATATGAGATGAATGTAAAAAGTTAAGTAATCAAGACCCACCAGCATGATCCCATGAACAGCTCCTGCCCTTCTTTCCACACTCTGCTTATATTCAGTTGATTTTCTGCTCCCTAGCCCAAGTGCACAACTCTTTGTTCTGGTTGACAGTTTGCCCACCTGTAGCACCTGGCACAGGGATTCCTGATGATTGGGAAAAGCTGCTGGATGATGCTGGTAGTGTCACACACTCTGTGGACCCTCCCTAGGGCAATGCTTATCACTTTGACCTTTTCCCTATCTTGTGATAAAAATAACAGGAGCTTCCACTGTCCCAAGGGATTGGCAAGATCTGCATTGATTTCATGGGGATAAACTAATCTGTTTCACACTTTGTTGATTATCTACTCATACAGTTGGAAAGTAGCTTCCTAAAACTTCTGTTTAAAACCATAACCAGCCTTATATCCTAAGCTTCATAGTTCATTTTGAAATGCATAAGCAGGATGGATATCTTGTGCATCATATTGAAACTCTACATGTTGTGTTAACAGAGCTTGAGCGAAGAAGTTGTAAACATTTTGCAGCAGGGATTAGCAAAGACAAACAGGAGTTACCATGGAAGTCTTCAACATGGTTTTATCTATACTGGTTACTGCCCATATTGCCATGACAATTTGTAGTCCTGTGTATCCAGTCCTAGCAAATTATGTGGTCAAGAGGAACAAAACACCAGTATTTTTAAAAAGGTCAGCTTGGGTGGTGGTATATGATGTATTTCAGTTACTTGTATCACTTGCCAACCCGCATCCTTCTCTGTCTACCAGGGTTAAACTAATGATGACACTGAGTGAACCAAAGATAAGTTAACAAAGTAAAATAATAGCACACAACAAGCACAGAGAGCCAATGAGATACATTTACTAGAACAAGTTCAGACAGTTTGGGAGGCCAAATATGTACTGAGGTGCTCAAAATTAGTATCACTGCAGAAGTAAGTAATCCTCCTAAAAGACTATCATTGAGATTGTAATAAATAAAATGTTACTATTTCTAGCTACATAGGGGTGCTGTCAGGAAAGTGAGAAAATTTCTTGCTTTCCCCCAAGAATAGCATTGATTAAAAGTGGGTTTGATTTTTTTTTTCTTGCCTTTTCTATTCCGAACACTGGGATGAGAGGTTGCACATCTCTACATACACAAGGGAAAAATAATGGATCTTATAACTGGAAGCTTTAATTTGTCAGTTTGCATCCAGAAAATGGCATTGTTACCGAGAGTTCTTAATATTTAGCTGTTATTCTGTAAGCAAACTGATGACCGCATTCCTAAAAGAAAGAAGCTTTTTGTAGAAGCAAAAAAATCATAGATGTAGCTAACTAAGTAGAAATCAAATATAGGGTAAAGCAGCTTCTCGGATTCTGAATTGTTTGCATCAGATTGGAGTAGAGTTACATTAATTCAAATACATTGTGTGTGAGAAACTCTGTCTTCAGACATGTTAAATAACATGAACATTAATTTGATTATATATATATACACACACGTATACATTCATACTTATATGTATATGCACATTTTTCTTTCTTTCTTTCTTTCTTTCTTTTTTGGTAATTTATAAATTCTGACAGAATGCATACATACACACTCACACATGCACACAGAGTCGCTCACACTCTCAGAATTTATATATTGGAGAAGATTCTGCAAGAGAGGAAGGATGTGTGTTGGGAAACATGCCTGTCTGGTTTACAGCACAGGAGCTGAGAAGAAATTATCTTAGGGAATTTTTAAGGCAGCTGTAAAGAAAGAGATGCCATGCTCTTGACCTACATGATTAACACACTTGTACCAAGGGAGCACCCAATTTCAGCTAAGGTCTTACATTAGATTGTGTTAACACTGAATTGTTTCCTCAGGGGGAAAAAAAATTAAAAGAAATCTCAAGAAGGCAGTGATAGATACGTTGGATGGTCTTAGATCTTCCCGGGGTGAAGCGCACTACTTTTCACTCTAGAAATGGATCTGAGGAGGGGAAAAAAATCAAATCATATAAAATAAAACCTCTCAAAGAAATTTCTGTAACTGCTCAGAGATCAAATTCTGCCTTGTAGTCAAAAGAAAGTAAAATGGTAATTGCGGTAAAACTGATCATCTTGGAGAAACGTAGCAGTGAATTAGCAGGCAAACTCAGAGGGGAGTAATATGTACGTAATTTTTAAAGAGAAGAAAATATAATAATAAAAAATGATGAGTGTTATGTCGTATGACTGTGACAAGAAGCAGGCCAAACCGAGTGGATTCAAGCCGTCTGGAATTCTGTAACAGATCCTCATTCACTTTTCTCCTTTGTTAATCCCTAATGGTGAAACAGATGACTTGTTTAAACATTTTTGAGCCTATACTAGAGTTCATAAAAACCTTTTGAATAGAAAAAATGCATAAGATGCACCTGTGTTTAGAGTCTCCCTGCTTCTTCCCGTTCTTCATAGTATCACCTTTCTCTTTTCATGGTGTCTTTCTGAATAAGCTGGAGATTAATTTTGTAATAAGACTTAGCTTGCAAACCAATTCCTTATCTTCACTTGTTCTAAAAATAAATAGAGAAAAAAATAGCTAGGTTTAAATGGCTGGGATTTTCCTTTGCTGAAACTGAAAATGTTTCACAGAAAAAGCTTGACAGAAACACCTGGTCTTCTTGTCAGTGTAGGTTTCTTTTTTATGCTTTTCAGTGTAGCTCGTTCCAAAGGAGATAAAATAGTGATGTCTTTTTAAACTGGTACTGAGGTAATTGGAAGAGAATGTAATCACTATCAGGAGGGAAGAAATATAGAGGAAGCAGAAGGGAACTAGCTCTGTAACAGGAGGCAGGATGTAATGTCTTGGTATTCTGATCATCCTGAAAATGAGCCAGGCGGCTGAAGTGCAAAGTATAAGCAGGTTATTAATGAAAGATTTCTCTTAACAATATTTTCATGCATCACCCTGAGCACTACATTTATTTGTACTATGGGGTTAATGCATTTGATTATAGAAGGACACAGGTATTTCAGTAAATGGACATTGCCGTGTAAAGCAAAACGCAATCTGAAGCAAGAGTGACAAGAGGGACACCAGAACTGGTGAATATCATATAGTCCGAGTGTATAAACAGACCTAGGTTCTGTATACACTGCAGACTGCTGTACAGTACAGAGAGATTGCTCATTGAAAGCACCGCCATGACCAGGCCTGCAGTGTGATATTGTGCAGAGAGGCTTTTTGAAATATTAATTATATTTTCACTCTCACACATAATATTTGTAGCACTTGACTGCAGTTTAGAAACTCTTCTTTCATTATTTTACAACAAAAAATATCATGCACATAGGCTTTGTTGTGAATATCTTTGATTCATTTATCTTCCTATGTCTTTAAATATATAATTAATTTTTATTTCTGTCTCTTACTGTAACGTTACATACTGTCTGGCATCTTTAGAGGGTGGGTGACAAGATATCAGGATATCAGGAATTAGCAGCCATGTTCCTGATGGACATTCCCAAAACATTGCAATCCCCAGTAAAAGGACTTAAACTCTGCTCCCTGACTGGAGTCTGGGATCTAGAGAACTCTCTAGCTCTAATTCCATCAAAGGACATAGATTTTGAGTGAAAGTTCGTCTTCTCAACTTCAGTAGATTATGATTTCAGAATAAAAGAAAGAGGAGTGACAAAATTGGTCACTTCACATTTGTTCCTATTAAAGTGGGCTGCAGTTCTGATCATGGGTTAAGGGGTTCTAAAATCCCAAATTCCCCTGTGCAGAGAAATATTCTGACAAGGGCTGAACACAGTAATTTTTAATTCATTTTTTATATCATTTGGTGATATATTTGGTTTTTGGTGGGACGTTCTTCTGATCCTTTAACAAATAAGACCTTCACATGTGTCACGAAGTCACTGACTGCAGGGTTTTGTTTTGATGTGCACATCTCTGGGCAGCATCAGTCTCCTCTAGTCCAGACTATTTATCCTGAAACCCTGATGCCTCCCTCATTTTTATTAGTACAATTGATTGTTGGACCATGTGGTGAACCAGGATGAAGAATTGCTCTTTAACGTACTGGAATCTTAGATGACGCCACTTTGCTGTATATCCGCTTAAAGCATAAAATAATTCCTCAGAGCCTAACCAGGTGTCATCTGGATTTTACAGACATATATTGGGAGGGCAACTGTAATAACGAATACAAGTAACAAAACAAATATTAATGCAAAGATCCTAAAAATAAGTAAATCTGGATTGTCCATCTAAAAACATTTGCACACTTGTTGTTGTTGCTTTTAAATAATTGTTGGAATGCAAGCACAATCATAATGTTCCCTACAATCTTGAACTACAATTTGCAGAGATGCCTTGTTTCCATAAAGGGAACTGAGGGTAATTATCAGTGAAGAGCAGGGGGAAAAGTTAATTAAGCCAAAATCCAGAGGAGCAGAAGTGTGTGTTTACACAATTTGGTCCTTATAGGATTGTTTTCCAAAGACAGAATGAGCTTGTTTGTATTAATAACAATGGCGTGTTTCTGATGCCAGACTTTAAGCTTTTATGGTCTAGTTGATTCAAAAGTCATGGAGCTAGAATTATGCATATATGAAGATGCTCTTGTCCTTTACATATAAGTCTGTTTGTCCATTTTTAGCTTTCACATCTTGACATTCTGAATGTATGATAGCATTAAATTTCTAAATAAATATCTTTTAATGAGAATATATTAGATAAACATTTATATTAGCCAAAATGTAAAAAGTAAAGACACTGAGCTGAGTTGATAACCAACCCATAGAAGTACTTCAGCTTTTAGATACCATCCTCTAACACATGATTTTTTTAGCATAAATATTAACTTATTAGGAATTACTTAATGAAAAATGTTTGGGAAGTATGTTGCTATGCTATAGTTTTGGTTTTTTGAAGGAAGAAAAAAGGTTGTCAAAAGAGGAATAAAGAAACTACCCTAGGATTATCTACCCTCTTGCCTCCGTTTTCTCTGCCACCACCCGATGTGCACAATGTCTCATTTGGTGTACTCGCACTTAATAATTGGATAACTGCTCTCTCTTTTTTTTTTTCTTCCCCTTTTTAAAAATATATCACACTTGTTTGTTCTAGAAAGCGAGCTTGAATTCAAAGGCAATATATGAATCACAGGTGATACATGATTTCTGTGTATCTCAGCCTTTGGAAGTATAGTATCAAAAAGTACAGTAGTGAAAGCTTGTCACTATATGCAACATATATGCAAAATAATAAAGTGATATGACTCTTGCTCCTGTTGATGTCACGTGAAATAAAGGGTAGAAGAGCAGCCTTTTCCTTTTCATAAAGGTTTATTTTAGTGATTAAATTCTTACAACTTAATCCTAGTCACATATTGAACTAAATTAACAAGCAAGATCGGTAATTCGTTAGCTACTAGACATTAATATATATAATGGCAGATATGAATAAAGAAATAATAATTGACATTTTTGGATTTTCTTGAACTGAAGTAAATATAATCCTACCAAAAAGCAACCCGGTCGTCTGAAGTCACTCAAGGACAGCGGAGCTATTTGACTAACGCAGTTGCTGTTTGGTAATCATATGACTGTATTATCCAGATCTTACATATGCAATGTTAAATAAACCTCTGCCTAAACAGATGGGCTGTTGTCTGATCCCTCTTGAAAACCATCAAAAACTCTAATTAAGGGCAGTGGTATTAGCAGAAGGAAGATATGTTCTTTTAATTGGCAGGGTGCACATGTCCAAATAGAGAATGAATGATATTACCTAGGATAATTAGATAGAGGGCACTGTGAATTCACCTGGCTGAAGAGCCAGTGGAAGATTTTGTTTTGGAAATGGATCCTGAGGTGGTTTAATATTTATTAATGTTTGAGATTTTCCTTCCTTCATAAATGCTGCAGTAAAAACAAATAAGACAAACTTTTACTAAAGATTGTATCTCTTTTGTATCTTTTTGAAGCAAAGGAAACTGAGAATGAAAACTGAAAGACCTATGGAAATATTGAATAGCATAATTCTTCTAATTAGTTTGGATTTGGATTAAGATGGCACTTTTCTAGAGTGTTGGTGCTGGAGTGTTCCTCATTTTTATTGACTAAAACAGTACAGTTTGGAAGGATCAATTTATACCTTCAAACATAATGGCATATCATTTGGTCAAAGTACCATGGTATCATTTAAATGGTGTAGATGAATGAGGCAAAATTAAAGAAAACAAGAGTTTTAGGGACTACTGTCTTTGACATGATCTGTTGAAGTATCCCTGGCTTTAAATAATATACATTTATATTAATAAATATCAGTGATTCAGCTAAAAAAGTTCTTCCAGAATGAAGTGGTTTTGTATGTGGTATCATCAAAGCCTACATAGGACAGACACCATCACAGCCAACTTTTACCTGCAGCTGCTCCTTTTGCATTGAGATTCTTTTCTCTTTGTTACATTTCACATTTAATTGAAAAAATACGCCTCAGCCAGTCACGTATGGCAATACACATGTACATTGACTTGCACAAAAGAGAAAAAAAGCAAACAAAAACAGTAGTGAAGGGCTTTTGTTGCAAATAGCCCGCAATAAGTGAAAAGAAATACATACATAGAATCAATGATGGCCTTACATTCTAAGTGCCATATTGAAGAGGCAGCTGGAGTAAACCCACAGAGGGCCTGAACTAAAAAGCCTGTGGTCTTTTTTATTTGTATGCTGATGATGTTCACAGTCATACAGTCATATTTCCTTCCTTATATTTTTGGATGGTATCTGACACCAGCTCTTTGAAGCTTGACATATCTCTTGCTATTCGTATAAACAACTTTTGATCTCGAATATGGACAAATGTGAATTTTTATTTATTGGTTCACCGTGTTTGACAGTTTGTGATCTCTGCTGCTGCTTTTTTTTTTTTTTTCTTTTTAAGAGATTATATCTTCTTTTTCAAGCACTGTTTCTACTTACTGCCATTACTGGGTGCTTTACAGATTGAAAAACCAACTAGATACATAGGCGTTCTGCTGAAATTAAGAGGATTTGTACATCTCTAAGGACGGAAATGGAAGTATTCAGCTCAGCTACCACAACAGGTAGACATCTTCCCTATAAACTTTTGATGGAAAATAAATTATGTTTTAGACTGTACTTGCTGCTAAAATGTTCTATCGCACTCCAGGTAACTTCAAGATGAATTATTGTAAAATATTCCTAGTTCTCCTGTGTTTTCCTGTTAGGTTGTGGTCCATACAAAATTCTCTGACCTGTGCAAGCTTTCATTTTTTTCCATATCTAATTAAGTTTTTCAGGACACAGTAGAACCACAGCGAGAGACAGTGTTTAAAATGCAGTCATATATGTTAATTATTTGAAGCAACAACCACCGGTGGTGGTCATAGTGAGTGCATCTAGTCATGATGGCTGCATCTGGCTCAAAAGTGGTGCCAGAGAGATAGATAACAACCCAACAACCAAGAGCTAAGTTGAGCAATGTGCCCACCTCACCACAATACTGGTGGTCAATACTCAAATATGTCTATAAGTCAATCATTTTGCCCCGATAAATAGCAAATGGCCCAAGAGCCCTTTGAGCTCTCCTGCATGGCAGTGGGGGGCACGCCAGGACCTCCCCTTGAGTAGAGATGCCTCTCAGTTACTCCCTGAGATTTAGAGATTTCTTGCCGCAACAGATCCTCAGTAAGTGACTAATTGCATGCTAAAGAGTGAAGCTTCACTAAGATTATATCTTGGAGTGATTGTGCACATATAATCCTTTAGAAATAAACTTTGATCAAGTCTGGGACTATGATTGCCTCGATCTGCAGACTAATGTTTGAGGAGTTTAGAAAGCGAAGGGGGTCCTCTCTGAACTTTGATTCAATGGTAGGGTCTCTCTCACAGTTTTGTCTGACCCTGTTCTCTATGTAGTAAATAATGAAATGTACCTTGCCATTGACTCTTCTTAAAACACCGTCACATTTACTATCAAACTTTGTTAAATCATTAATTTATATCAATAAAGATATTTCTGCTTCTTTCTTACAAGTGAAGTGCATCACTTTTTCCACAACACAAATTTACATATGTGTGAAAAGACATTCAGGGTCTTGACCCCAAGAAGAAAAATCTACATTAGAGCCAAAAGAGAAGTGAGAAATTAGTTCTTTTTGGTTTTAATACAATATACAAACTGGAAAAAAAATTCTCCTTGTGTCCCCCACATCCCATTTTAAGAGCATCCATTCTCTTTCGTATGAGATACTATTTGTAATAATAACATTATATGTCCTCTTTCACACAACGTAATTCAGCTATTTCTCAAGAATGACTCTGCACTGAAGAACTAACACTTCACCATATTTTGACACATAGTGAGAGATATTTGGAAAGCTTAAGCCATTTCTTCCTTCTAATTCTTACTAGCCTAGCTATAGCCGTTCAACAAAAACAAAGGATTATAAGACCCAAGACAATCAAGGTATCTGAAGCCAGCAGTTTAAATTTTCAGCTTTCTATTCCTGACATTTTCAGATGTCGGTCTGTCGAGATTTGCACCTCATTTCCAGAGGACACTAGTAATTCTTCTCGTACTCACCAAGCATCATGTAATGAAGTTGTTACATCCTATTTGACATATATGGGCCTTTATAGAGAAGGTACAATTTTTGCTGTGCGCTCTCTACAGTCCAAAATTCTAATTGATATTCTGTAGCAACACAAATAATCTCTTCAGCTGCTAGGGAATTCAACAACAAAGGCTACTAAAAGTTAATTACTGCTATAATGCAGGGCTTTCACCCATCTTTCCTTCCACTTAAAACAAAAAAGGAAAAACTGATTAAGGAAATCAAGTAGTGGTTTAATAAAAAGGATAAAATTATGCCAGTTTACTACAATGTCACTGAATGGGGAAGAACTCAGGAAGCCTTCAATTTCACATTCTGGTGCTTATGTGAAAGTGGGACATACTCAGCTTGTAAAAATTGGGGAATGTAAATGGATGGTGCAAAGACATGGCAAAGCAACAACATTTAATACTTTGATGTATGACAGATATCTACCTATCAGCTATACACAAACAGAGGACTTCCTTCTGCCTCGCTCTTTCTCCTCCCTTTTTTCATTTTTTTCCCCAGCATTTCTAAGTTCAGGGTTTTTATCTTTCTAGAGAAAGAATCAAAGTCACCACTGAAATATCCTCACTCATAGGAAGTTTTTGGAGATAGATTAACTGATAGACGGCCCTAATTTCTCTCACACTGGTGCAACGTCCCTATAAAGCAATGTAATCCTATTAGTTCTGGAGTACTTCTACATGAATGGCTTCCAGGTGCTGTCAGTAAATTAGTCTCATACTGCTCCTTTGAAGCAGCAACATAAGAGAGGAAAATTTTGGTAAATACATTTACCAAGCACAATGTAAGGTAAACTGAGTTCATATGACTTGCCCAAGGGTACACAGAAAAACAGTGGCAAAGATGGAATGAGCATTTAAATCTCCTCAACTCTCAGTCTTGTATTATTGGCACAAGATCATCTTTCTCCACTGTAATTAGCATTAATACAATTCATGCTATAATTTGACTGATTATAGCACCAGTCAATTAGTCTTAAGAGACACTGTATTGTCCGCCTTCAGAATAATTTAGTTCAGAAAGACAGGGCCCTGATTCCCCTGGGAATCTGTATGTCAAAGTAGTGAAGTAAACGAGTGAGAAGCCAGTCATTAGTTAAAGTACTTGACCTTCTCATATGAATTTTTTTGCCTTGCTTTTATACTGTCTATATAAAAAGCCAGGTTAGCAGCTGGTAAATCAATGTAATAACAAAGGATTTGGTAAAGTTCCATCCATTTATCTCAGCTGAAAACTTCTTTCTTACTGTTGTGTTTTTGTTGTTTGTAATAATACATTTCAGACATGAGTAAAATACAAAAAACACCTCAGATATCCAAGTTTGTGAAAATAAAGAAACATGAGGCCATTTAGGTTTGCCTACCAGTTTAAAGTCATAAATGCTTTGACTTACAAGTTGAACAACATTGTTTTCCCTGATAAGGCATGTAAAGAGTTTTTAGCAAAGAAAAAAAATTCCCCGTTTGCTGACACATGAAGCTGCCTTCATTATTAGTTAACAGAAATTTGATTTATTCAACAATGGGAGTTTCCTTATCCCATTGAAGAACAGATGAAAAGCCCTAAATCGGGGCTCCTCAGGGCTGAGAATTGTATTTGGTTTTCCTACATATGAGTTCTCAGTTTNCACTTTTATCTTTGATATTTTTGCTTAAGAGAGATTGTTTTCCCACCACATGGGGTGACTGTACATGTACCCGTACTGGTACTGTACGTGTCTCTCATGCACATTGGAATCATCACGGTTTATGTCACCAATCGAAACAAATTCCTACGCATTTTACCATAATTGACTGCAGTGTTCTCTCTTCTGTACACTTGCAAATGAAATGAATGTACTGTTCCAAAATCAAATTACAGGAATTCAAATTCTCAGCATGATGTTCTGCATCACTTAAGACTCAAGTTCAAAGTGTAAGTATCTAGTTATTTCAGAGGGAAAGACAAGTTATGTAGCTCCACTATTTAGGTGAAAGCAAATTACTTCGTAGCTTTCATATAATTGTCTAAGCCTTATGCAACTGGGAACTTTTCAAATTATGAGAAGTGGAGGAAAAACAATCTCTCTTAAGCAAAAATATCAAAGATAAAAGTGTTATTAAGTTTATCCAGTCCTGGTTTCCTGCATCTCCCACATGCCCTAAGTTTCTCTTGAGTTCATTAATTGCCTAATAAGCACAGGCAAACATTGTTATTGGGGTTAACATCAGGATACCTAAAATTTAACACAAGATTCTGAAAAATCCAATGATTTTTATCCCTCATTCACAGCTTCACAGCTCTCTTATTCAGCCTACTGGCGAATCAAAGAGACACAGAAGAAATCTAGGTGCATATGAACCATAAAAGACAGCTGAATAGACATCTACTTCATTTTGATACTTTAGTGATTCAGGTAGAAGGAGGATAAAATTACAAAAAAGAGGAGATGAATGAAGGGTTGGAGGAATAAGGGTTCAAAATCCAAAAGTTAGGACAAGTATGAACCCAAGTCCTTCTGGAAGAAAATTATTTCATTTACTCCTCCACATATTGTGGCGTTTAACCTATGTACAAATCTGTGTTTATATAAAACTTCTCAAACAAAAAAAATACCCAAGCTCCAGTTCAGCTTTAGTGTAGACAGCTCTACTATCTGAGGAAATGCATTCAGAGAAGAGCAGGCTGGCGGTGCCACTGATGTGCTGGAGCTGCAACTGTGGTATCACACTGTTATTTTAATTACTAAGTATTTCTAGGAGAAATGAAGGCTCTAGGCCCTGTGATGTTATAAAATTCATAACTGTGGTTCCGGTGCCTTTACATTTCTTTTAAAAACTAAACACATAAAGAATGCAATGAGCACAACAAGAGGACAGGGGAAGGTGGTAATGATGGGTTCATTTGAAAAAGATAGTTTTGTAGGCATGGTAGTGGGTCCTCTTGACTAGATTTTCATGTTGTTGTTAGCTAAATAAAAGCAAAACAGTATATAAATAACCACTTATCCCTGGCTTCTGAACTCATTGTTTAAGTGCTAGGTGTCACAGTAAAAGTAGTTCTTGGAGAGAGAAATCATCTGACAAAGAACTGTTGTATTTTTGTTGTTTAATTTGAAGAACTTCTAGTTTTGTCTGCGGACCTGTGGTCAGGAAACTTGTCTGATGAAATAGTTTGGGTTCTGTCTCTAAGGAAACAGTCATCACAGTCATGTGCTAAAGGGTTAAGAGAGGGAATGATTCCTAACCCAAAACCTACAGAATATTCCAAGTAGCTGTGATCTTAGTTGCTGTTTGTGTAACCTTCCACAATCTGTAACATTTGGGTATCTGAAGCTGTTAGACATTTTTGCAGGTGGGCTTGGAAGAGCACTAATTGGAGTCCAGTATTAGCTGGAAGTGATAGAAGGAACAATTCTCTAGATTACTAATTCTGATGTTAATGGCCCAGATGTTAGTGGTAGCTGCCAGCTGGGAACACAATGGCCAAAAGCTTTGCACATGTAGTCTCATGCTGATGAGTAAATCATTTGACCACAGCCAGCATTCTTGGCCTGTGTGATTTTTGTGCCTTGTAACCTCATTACTCCAGACCCATGTCTTACTAGAGAAAATATGTGAACTGATAAGAAAAACTAGATGTATTTTAGCTTTTCTACAGTTCTGTGATTTTCACAAATCACCATTTTACAGTATGTCACTCAGGATCTTCGATTAAAAAAAAATCACAGCATGTAGATGCCAGCATAATTGTGCAATCCTACTCTCTTCTACGCAAAAGAAAGGTTTCCCAAGTTTGTGTATTTTTATTATGTAAATTAAAATTATGTATTTAGTACCTGAAAACCACACGAGACCTACTTTTTAATTTCTAGACATTATTCTGTGAGGTTGATATTTCCAGGTTATAGAGAAGGAATTATTGTTGTTATATTCTGTCATTTCAGTTCTATATGTCAAGATTAGCACCCTCAGAAATGTTTTTGGATACACAGAGCTCCCTGTAAAAGTAATGAGGGACAGGAGTGCTTGACACTTCCTAGATATTCAGTAGCTCACATAACTGCACACTTATACATGACAATGGGTTTCACACTGGGTTCTTAAGAATTGTTTTCAGTATATTCCATTTAGGTTTTTTTCATATATATTAGGGTTTTTTCAAAGAATATATTTCATGAAGAAAAATGCATACATGAAGAAATAGTTATAGAAGCGATGACAAAGTAGGAAGACGATCTTATACATCAGAGATCCTCCCTTTTAATTTAATATCTAGTATCATTAGATAAAGATGGTCGTGTGATCAAGAGCAAAACATATGATTAAAGATGATAAAGGAAAGGCCAAAAACAGTAACAGAGAGAAAGAGATGGAACAGATGTAGACAGGCTACCATAAACTTCTAGGAACTTTGGAAGAGCAATGTTTCCTTCCTAGAAACAGTTTCAGTAGAATCTGTAGCAGCATGCAGATACTGAATTGAACTGCAAATTATATTTGAAAGTGTTAAGGTTAAAGTTATGTTTCGGACTTAAAATTTAGATTCTACATAATTACTTTTTCTTTGTCCAGTGCAGTACATTGTAACTCATCAGGTGAAGCATGATATGGATTCTAATTTATGATTGTTTAAAAGCCCAAAAACAAAACAAAAAAATGAAGAAACACTGTCTTAAACTTAGGTAGCAAGCAAACAAACAAAAAAAGGTAACTCAAATAAAAAAAGTACTGTATGACTAATGCTGTGACTCTCTGTAGTTAGAAGAGTAACTAATGAAAATTCTGCATGGGACCATATAATTGTAGACACTCTTCTTGAGAAGTTGTTGTGGTTTAACCCTGTGTGAGCTCAGTTCCACTTATCTTGGCATTAGGACTGCAGTGCATAACTACACATAAGAGAAATGACGTGTGAAGGCACAGTGGCCAAAACTAAGAGTTTTGATTCCAGTTTAGCTGGAATCAGCAAACTTGAAACCTA
>VXAK01020253.1:22513-68306 GCA_013399435.1 Arenaria interpres | reverse complement strand
GGAAGATTCTGTGATTCTGTCATGGCAAATCCTGTGAGGATGAGGGTCTGCCCCTGGGAATGGAGGACATGCCAGAGGCAGCATCTCCTGGGCAGCCCTTGCTTGCCCTGCACCCTAAGCAGCTCCTTGGGAGCAGCAATGTAAATCCTGGGGTTTTAATTTTTGGGACTGTCAGGGTTTTTATCCCTGGTGAAACAGCAGCTGTAGATCTTGCACAAAATATTCCACAAGAAGAACAGGACCCAGCACACCTGCAGTAGCAGCAGCTTCCTTCTGTTGAAGCCGGGGGTCGCTCCAAAACTGGTGGCAGGCAACAGCAGAAGCCAGTGTTGTTTTGCCACTTTGCAGTCTGTAAGTTTTCAGCAGGCAATGTTGTTTTGCAGCTGAATCACCTAAAATTCTCCTGTCATTCGCTCTGGTGAGAACTGAATTTGCCACTTCACTGCAGCTAACTTTTTGCTGGTGTTGCCCAAATGTGTAGTAATGTAATCAGACAAATTGTCTCAAGGGTGACAAAATTAGATAACATTTTTGTTCACAAAACTGTATGGGAACTTCAGACTTTAGAACATCTTTTAGGAAAAAAAAAAAAAAGAAGCACTTTCTAGTTTCTACCTAGCTTTTTTCACTTGCTCAATAATTTTTCTCTTTGCATGCTTGCAATTTCCTCCTCTTATTTATTATAATCTTTCGTCTGATTATCTTCTTAAATAACAGTTTTAAATATACAAATAAGTAGAAGATATTCCTGAGATGTCAAAAACCAGACACGATCAGAATCTAAACATCGGGGAAACACATGAAGTAACCTAAATATTTCCTGAGGTTGCACCCATGGTAGTCAAGTTTACTTTCATCTGAGTGTTAATTTCAGGAGCTGCTGTCTACATAGATTGCCAGCATTTGTGGGCGCTGGGAGGAGTGCTGTTGCCCCACGCCGATCTATTGGGCAATGTGTGTTGAAAACAGACATCATACTCAATACGTCTATTTCGTTCTCATCCCGGAAAATCACTCAAAGAGCTGGCAAGTTTACAAAGATGAGAAGGAGGAGGCTACTGCGAATATCAAAGAAGGAGCTTGCTGCTTATAAGAAACAAAAGAGAACCATCTGGGAAGCTGGAGCTTGGAGGATGCAAGCGGCAAATCTAATTGATGAGGCATTTCAAAAAGCTGAGTGCCTGCCTGAACAATGCCTTGGGTCTTGGTTGATATCAGAAGAGCTGCATTGGTATTAGCACCAGTGGGAAATAACGTAGCTAATTTCTTTTGTTGCGGTACTGACTCAAAACCTACAGAAGGCTGGACTTTTAATCTTCAGAAAATGGCATTATTTTTAGGGGGATGGGGTGCAGCAGACAGTGTGAAAGCTTAGTGGAGTCCGCACAGGTTATCCAAGCATTGCCAATAGAATAATCACTGTCACACCCACTGTACAGGGTAACCCTTATCTCAGATGTGCTTTTGTTGAACATATTGCAGGATGAAGCAGAAAAAGCCTCCTGCATTCTACTGTCTCTGCCTATTGATTCTGTTACATGCCCAAACAGGTGAAACAATGCTTAGCAAGATGACTGCACTTTGTGATTTGCTGTGCTCATCCAGGATCTGAGAAAACATGCAACAGTTTTGACTGCAAGGGTCAGTTGCATTTTTCTGGGAATACTACTTCTGTTTCAAAGTGCAGCCTTTCCAAGTGGGTCAAGAAAAATATTTTTGATGGGGCAAGTAATTTACAGATAAATCTGTGATTAGAACTTATCTGCTGTAACTTAAGGTTTTGAATAAAGGACCGGGGGGAGGGAGGCTACTTTTTGGGGAAATTAATATACGCTTTGGAAGGTCCTCAATGTCAAAAGTACTTCTGATACGAACTATTGTGCTATTGCTTTTCTTGTCAAACATTTCTATGCATAGTAAAATACTAGTTAAAAATTCAAAAAGTGATCAAGCTTCACAAATAAGTAACATCCTGCAAACTTTTGCTTCTCATTGAGTCACTTTCATGTAATTTTTTTTTTTCAACGGAGCAATTTCCTCCTTGATATGTGTAATAAAACCCACAAAGCTCCACTAATATTTAGGCCTTCTGAATAATCTTCCCACATAAGAAGGAATTTTTTTTGGTGGTTTTTTAATAGATACTCAGCCTGTTCTGGTTAAGCATCTCTGTACGTTTTTTCTTTTAAGTCAGGCTTTTTCATGAGCTTGCAGGTGGTTTAGAAAACAGTGTTCTGCTTTTAACTTTCTTTTTCTTGTCTATGATAAAAGAGATTCTGAATTCTTTTCTAACTAGCTTACTTATAACTAAGAGGCTTGTGTGAGAAATAACATCAAAGGCAAGAGGAATTCAACTCAGGTGCATCACTGGCAGTTTGTCTTAAATGTGGAAACTCCAGGCTATGATACCAGTTGAAAATACTGTTTCATTCTCCCCTTACTTCCTTAAAATAAATAAAATGAAACTACTTATTCTCTGGAATGTGTTGTCATGATGTTAAACTAACCTTAAAATTGCAGTCTGAGCAAGTTCATTTGGCACAGGGTCAAGTGAGCCACAAATTCTATGATTTATTTAGTTAATTGTTCTACCAAAAACATGCATATTTGGGGAAGAAAGCTGGAGCATCTACATGAAGCCTTCCAAAGCTTCACAGAAACTGCTGTGGTGCCATGTTGGTTTCCTTACTCTGCTGCTCAGTGTCTGCTTATGTGCATCTGCATTTTTGTGCACCCTGGAGATTTATCTGACTTTCATTAACACTGAAGATATGCTGCTTAGCACACAAAATTATTTATGTAGTTTCTTTTCAAAGGAAAACTCCTGGAAAAAGCACACAAACTTTGGTTGAGCTAGGACTGCTTTCCCACTCCCAAACTGTGAATTGCTGTGTGCTGTTAGAAGTAGCCAAGTTTTTCCTTGCAAGCATAAGTTCTTAAAAATAGCATTTGCAGACTGATCGGGATTTTTGTATGTTCTTTCTTTTATGCTGCATGGGCTACGTGGATTTGTACATTCCCCATTTCTATGAAGTGGCCGGCTTCATGTAATTCAGACATCTTTTTCTTTTTTTTTTTAAAGGAATGATTTGATTTAATTTGTGAAACTATGGTCCCCGCCAGAAGGGTCATCCCTATAACCTGTGTCCCTGGTACTTCACCCTCTCAGAAGTCACAGAGCTGAGGAGTATGACAGCAGGAAGGGGCCAGTTACACCTCAACTCTCATGAGTCCTCAGATGCCTTTGCCGGAGCCTTGTCCCTGAGGCAAATTAAAGTGACCTGCTTGGAGAATGAGCTACAGTCTTCAAAGCATGATAATGTAATAAAGTTGTTCAGACAGTCCCTGGCTTTCTCAGGACCTCTGGTCCCCTTAGCACTCAGAAGGGGACAAGGTTTCAGGGTGACACCGCTTCGGTGCCTCCCATATGGAGGCGTAGGGAAAGTGAGGTGAGGGGATTTCTGCGCTCGCTTATCTGTGCAAGTATCCTGTCCTGCTAGGCTGGTCTTCCTATCCTGCCCTCCTCTGCAGTTTTATTTAAAGCCTACTCCTTCCTTAGCTAGAAAGTGCTGTCCAGAGTGCAGCCTTGGCCGACCAGGTCTGTGGATATCCAGCACTCGTCCAGCACTGTGGCAAATCCTGTGTTCTCCTATGCGACTTTTGCCCATTAAAAGATGAGGATTGCTCTGATCCTGTTGCAGATGTCCTCATGCCATGGTTGGTTGCAGGACTGTGAGCTAGTAACTTTTAACTGAAACAGTGAAAGGTGTTGCAAGGGTCAAACAAAATCAACAGTACATGCTGCATTAAGAATGGGTGACATCTGCAGACCCTGGATGATTCCAAGCAGTGAATTCTCTGTTTTTGCCAACATCGGCCTCAGTCATGTAGTTTTTTCTGCTGAACTATGCTAAAATACAGTACTTCCCCTTGTGCCCCTTACCACTCCCCTTCTCCACCCCTCGCCAAGTGCCATTCAGAAGAACTGGAGTATTGGCACCTTGCACCAGGATTATATTAGCTGCCCATTAGCAGCTTGCTGCTGTGTCAGATTAACATGCCTCCAGGCAAATGTAAGAGCTGCCTATAAAAGAAAGCAGCTGCAGAAGCAGCAGAGCAGAAGTGTACGCTGTTCTTGTAAGTATTAGAAGTATGTCAAAGAGATGAAGCACTTGTCCTTTTTACAAATCAGCTGAAATAGTATTTTCTGGCAAGATTCTTATTGCAGCTCTGTGCTTCACAGTCTGTACGGCCATGAGATGTTAGCTGGCATTTTGCCATGGTCATAAAATTTGACTTGTTCTTCTGAATTCAGTGTTCAAGGACAAGAAAGCAGGATTTCTTGGTTTTGTAGATCACTGGAAGAAAGAAGGTACTTTGCTCTGAAAAATAAAAGGAGGTCTGGTCTTTTGGGAGATGCTGCCTCAGGGGTGCTGTATATTTGCAGGTGTACAGCGAGGAGGAATTCCCCTTCTCTGTAGTTAGTAGGATAGTAAACTTTTCAATGACTTGTATTAATAAAATGTCAAAGCTCTTTGTTAGGAAAAAAGTTCCATTGATCAGAATCTTCAAAGACAAGAAATTCAAATATTATGACTGGCTCTTGAATGAATCTGCTGTTTAAAGCTTGAAGCATATTGCAATTCTAGCTATCATATTGAAATACTTCATTCCAGGGGGTAACTCACTACCTTGAATGGCAGGGAGTCAAATCCTATTCTTTCAAGAAGTGCATTTAAGTTGCTGGATCGTTGGCTTGTCCACATCAAAGAACATTTGTAGCAGACAAAGAAGGACTCTGTCTGCTTTGTGCCTTCAGAAAAAAGGCAGCAGAAGCTGTGCAAACCTAATTCACGAAGTGTGCCTAGCATTTCTGAGAGCTGATTGTCAAGTGTTTATTCTTATGTGTGCATTCTACCACTGTAATACTTATTCATTCATTAATTAAGTAACGCAGTATTAGCAAATATGTGGTTAAGATCAACCAAGCCTTTCAGTTGTAAATCCTGTCACAGTTTGTTGTAATTTTTCTCTTAAAGAATTTGGTTGGTTCTTCTTCCTTATGCTTTAAGGGAAAGTTGACACTGTCAAACTTTAGGAATCGAAAGTTAGAAGTTATGTTAAATCCATATATTAGTGGAGCTTCCTAAGCACCTGAACTTTTTAACTTTAATTTTTTCCGGCTGCGTGGAGGCTTCCTCCAGACCCATACTGAATGCCCAGGGCCAAGGTTACCACCTACTAAGAAAGGACTGAGAGCAAAAGGAAGCCAAGTTTTGTAGAGCAGGGAGAGAAATTTTAGCTCATGTTAAGGGCAATCCTTCTAAAGGTGAAGTGCTGTCCAAATGAAGAAAATGAAAAAGATCATAAACCCTGGCAGATTAAATGTATAAATATAACTTGTGTGTCCAAAAAAGAGTTTGAAGAGCAGATAACAGAAGTAGTAAATCTTTCTTCAAATGCATCAAGAGCAGGAAGTGTGCCAGAGAGTTTGTAGGGCCATTAGATGATACAGGCATCAAAGGATCACTTAGGTAAGAAAAAACTGTTGCAGCACAAACCAAGAAAGTTTTTTCAGAGTAGAAGGAGCCAGGGAGACTCCCATCTTGGAGCTTTTCTTTGTAAGGGGCTAATCAGAAGACTGGCCCAAAATTGAACTGGTTAAAAAAATTATATAGCAGTAAGTGAACAGTAACAGAGGACTAGAAGCAGATGGTATTAATTTAAGATTTTTAGAGGAATTCAGAGGTGAAATGTCTGAATGATTAACATTGGTGTGCAACCCCTTGCTTTACAATGCTTTGATAGCTGGTAAATTTGACTCCAGACTTTAAAATGCATTCCAGTTGAGATGCTGAGGAGTTACAGGCATGTGAGAATAAAGACCGTAGTAGGAAAACTGATAGAAATGGTAAGAAAAAGTGGAAATAGTGAACACACAGATAAACACGTGTTTGGAAAGAGTTAATAGAAGCTTGTGTAAAGGGAAGTCCTACCTCAGCATCCTATTTGTTCTTTGAAGTGGTTTGCCAAAACATATTAGCTATGAGAGACCATTTGATATGGACTATCTGGATTTCTGAAAGGCTTTTGAAGAAAGCTTTTTGAATGAAGACACACTTTCTCTACAGGTTCCTGATGTCAGCAGTATCACACCATTTCTTCAGCAGTCAGGTGGAGCAATTTTAGGCTACTGTGTAGGACCATGCATACATATGAATACTTAGTTTTACATTAGTTGGTAACAAAAGACTTTATGAAGCTCTGAGCAGACAATTAAGTGAGAAGTGAAGCCAATGAAAAAGGGAACAACCAGTCAGGCCACCCTAGATACCTTTTATAGATAGATTTTAAGAGATTCCAGGTTTTATCTGGCTGAAGGAAAATCAGGTCCAAACGTCCAAACTGTAACAAGTTTGTTTTGTTTTCTAGCATCATATTAGTGAAGATATGGAAAAGCATGAGGGTCAATAACACCAGGAATTTTAAGTTGGATCATGAAAGAGCTGAAAGAACACTGTAGGCTGCTATAATGCAACAAAAATGTTAGTGGAACTGAAAATATAATCTCCACTGTTGGTTGTGCTCATGCATATGAATTCAATCACACACAACAATTGTAATGATATTTAAAAATTCTAGCCATGTTTAAAACAGGTGCTGCATTTGAAATAAATTACATAATGAAACGAACTGTCCCTGCAGAGACAGAAATATTAATATTGCAATATTCTCATCAGATAAGGTATTGTTGCTACATGCAACAATGCTATGTATACACTCTGGTTTTCTGCCAGTAGCACAGGACTTGAAGAAGCTGAATAGGAGTATTAAATTTTCCTACAGAAGTTTTATTTATATTAAAAATAGTTTCCAACTTGATAAAACTCCAAGGTATTTGTAGTGGATTATGGTTAATGGGCCTTAATGTGTCTCGAGCACTAGGAGGATTGTAGAGCTTATTAACAGAAGGTTAAACAAGACAGGTGTTGATATCTATGTGTTCTCTGTTCAGCCCACCATGATCACTGACAACACCTCTCTTATGCACTGATCACTTATGATTCACATTTGGAACTTTTTCATGCAAAGATCTGCAAAGTGCATCCCTTACAAAGAAGATTTCAGTTAAAAATGTACGGTTTTGTGAAGTCCTTCAACACTCTGAAGATTTGTTTTAAATAAAATGGGAATATATTGATTAAACAAGAAAAACCTGATAAAAACAAAATGAAAACCTGATTGTAAACTTTCCTTTCAAGAGTCCCAGGACATTTTGAGTGTGCCAAGCAACCTTGTAATTATTACATAAGCCATTTAATGGTATTTTTCCTTTCACTACTGAAAGGAAAGTAACTTAGTTAGTAACTTTAAATTGAGAAATGAAAAAGCAAAACTTTATGGATAGATTGAAAACAACCAACAGAAAAAAACACGACAAACCTTTGTAAAAGGTCTTTACCAGTTCACTGATCATTCCACTCCTCTGAGCTCTAGGTTCAGTTCATATTTCTACCACAGACTATTTCACAAGAATGTAACTGACTTTTAAAAAATTCCCCATGCTAATCTAATTTGAGGGCTATTAAAACAAAACAGTGGTTTTGACACCACTGTCTTGAAAGTTTAAATCACTGCCAACCACTTTTGAACATTTCACATTTGGTGCCTGTCTGTCAAAAATAATTGCAATATTTACTTTCCCGTACTCCAGATCTCTCTGTCTCTCTCCTATTCGGTTCAAGAGGCTCATATCTTTAAAGGCCTTTAAAAATCTAAGTCCTCTTGAAGTTTGTGGCTTCCACTCAAATAATTCAAAGTTGGATATCTAATACTCATGAGGATCTAGCTGAAGCCTGCAGGGCTAAGGGCAGTCTTTGCAGTGTTGCATGGCACAAAGCTCTTCAGTGGCACTGCAAGGTTGTTGCACAGGTCTTTAAAAATAATGACAGCAAACAGTCAAGAAGTAAGTTTTTGGATTCTGTTTCAGTGGTTGAACTTGCTGCCCTACAAATGACTGATGCTGATCTTTGGTACTCACTTTACGTTCATTTCACCCATTAGAATGGCAATAAAACTCTTCCTATGAGGGAAATAAATATTGTGAAAGTTAATTAATGGAGAAGGTGTCTTCTGATTCACCCTCCCAAAAATTTTTAGCAGGTTTGATAGGAGGAAGTCAAATTACTTTGAAGCATGATATTACAGTGAGTCACTAAACAGCAGCCTCAGGAGTTCATGGGGCAGAATGATTTAGTAGTGATACAATTATGGGAACCGCTTGGCAGAGAGAGTTGTTTGTATCAGCGCAAAAGGTGCAAACCTGAAGAAAAAAGGACAGCAAAAAGCCATGAAAAGAAAGGCAAAAAAAATCATCGGTCCTCTAAAGCAATTTTCACCAACAGTTCTACCACCAGTTTGTGGTATAGCTGGAATTTACTTCATATTCAGCCTTTCTACTATGACTTACTTACTTCATCTGGGATTTCAAATATAGTTTCCAGTGTGGAGTCAGATGAATATGTGAGCAGTATGGAGAAGGTGATAAGATCACCTTAACTGACATCCTGATAAACAGCTCAGGTGCTTAATTGGGAAAATATTATGCAATGTATGTCATGCCATATATTTCTTGACTCTCACTGGTGAGATCATAGGATATTTAGTCTATTTACATTACAGATTCATCTTTCCTGCCTCTAACTGTAGTTTAGCAGCTGTGAATAGACATTTGCAAACATATTTTCTTCTGTGTGGCTCGGTGACGGTTAAATTAATCAAACCTACGTAAAAAAGTTTTTTATTTTAGGTGCAAATTTTCAAATCAGATGGCCTCAAATTAGGCATTTAAACGCAGTGGACCGCTTTTCAGATGTCTCAGCGGTCTCTAAGAGAGAGAAGCCCGCGTAGTTCTAGCTAGATCATTTAAAGCATCACCCACTGCTCCTAGCTGCTCACCACATCCTTCCGGTAGAGTTCACCACCTCCTCTGCTGTGGTGGCAGGTAGGGTGTGTGGCTGTGTCAAGCTTCAAGGGCAACGTAACCACACAACCCCCCTAGTTCAACAGGTTAAACTAACATGCTGCGCTGCAAACTGGAGCGGCTAAAAGGCACATACAAATCCTGGCTTTTCTAATGGGAAGAGTAGCAAAATCACCTTAGTCCGGTGTGATGTATCAGCACAGTTAAGTGTAGAGAATTATTTAGCACAACTCTCTCCTACTGCCAGCTCTTTCCTATCCCCCCAGGTAATATTAACATAAAAGTGAAGAGGGGTGAGTGACACTAAATATGGAGCATTCAGTAGAATGGTTCCCTATTTACACTGATACCACAGCAACAGAACTGTCCCATGGATGCTGCTGTTGATCCCAGGAACCTGAAACTGCCTGTGATGCCCTCCCAGACCAGAGTGTCCCCAGGAGTGCTTCTCAGTCTACAAGTACAGTCCCTGCGCTTGTAGCATGGCCTGAGATGTTGCTTCTCTCCCTGCCCGGATACTAAGGTCTTTGTGTAGCTGGCATGAGACCAGCAGCAGACTGGGCTGTCAATTTATCTGTTTATGTTTGGACTTAATAAATCATTTCAATCTTCTGTGGGATAGTGAGGTCAGGAACGGTATCCTTCACTTGCCATGTTGAGTGTGTGAGGCATTACACATGCACTATGGCTGCTGGTTTACTGAGCTGCTGTGCTTTGGCACACATGAGTTCAGTGTTCAGCACATTATAACATGAAATATCTTACTGGCCAACTAATATGTTCCTGTTCTGTATGGCTTCTGCCTCCAGAAAGCACCATAGAAACGAGATAGTGTACATGCAACATCACCGTGACAGAGATTAAAATGATGCTGGGGAAAAAAAAGTACTTTATGATAGCATGTCCTTCATGTATTCTTTTGTGTTTGATTTTCATTAATTGAGAAGCTTCATATGATTAAAAAGCTCCTTGAGACTTAAGAAAACACAGAACAATTTAGAGGCTTGTGTTCTTGCCAGGTCTCTGCACATTGCTGCTTTCTGATAATGTTAAAACAGTGTCAAAACAGCTAGCTGAGCTGTACCTATTTTCTGGTTTGGAGCAAAATTTTTGGTGAAACAAGTACTATTAAAAAAGATATTTGTCTTTCAAAGGTACATTCCTGATCAAATGTGATTGAGGCATTGGAAAGGATAGCCTGGATTCTGTCCTTCTAACCCAAATGGTCTTCCAGGAAAGGATATTGTGTCCCGTTTGTTGGCAGAGAGGCCCAGGCTGTAGTTTCACAGCTATATATGTAGGACTACGCTGAAGCAGTGTTGCTGCCGTTTCATCTGCACTAGGAAGCCAGAATGGCTCCAGAGCAGATGTGCTCAGGTGTGTATATCAGCTAGATATGACCCATTCAAATCCCTCCATCTTTTGTCTGTGAATTTGAGTGAAGGTGGCACTGGAAATATCCTGTATGAGGTCCCCGTCACACAGTGGTGGGGTCAGGGAAGTGCAGGAAAGTGAAATTTTCATGTGCCTTTGCCAGCTCTTGGTAATTTTGCACAGTTTAACCTACTGTGCCCTCACACAAAGAGGTTCTGAATTTAAATAGCAATGTTAGTCATCTTTTTTTTTTTTCATCTCCTATAGCATTGACATGGATTTAATGACTTATTTCTTTTAATAAGATACGTGAATACATAACTATTAGACTGAATGCAAATGACTCAGTTGGGGAGCAACTTTTCTCTGCTAGTGTTTTATCAGATTTCTAATGAGGGCTGCGTGCATAAAAGATGGGTTTCTGTAACACCTCCCTGCAGGAGGCATAAGAGGACGAAATGAATTTCAGATGCAGGGATTAACCACAACAGAGTACACCAAAAAAGTATACCCTGCCAAAAACTGATGCAAGATTTGCATGAAATTGCAGTTGGTATGGCTGTCAGAACCTGACGATAAGAAATTTGATAGTTGAAAATCAGAGAAGAGGAACTCCAAGGTAGGTTTGTTATCGTAAATCTATCGAACAGCTATCTGTTTTCTTTCCTCCCATGCCCTGCAGCATATGCATGCACACGAGACATGTGACAGTAAGATAAAATGTATTTTGCAGTTCATGGACTAGCGTGCCATGCTGTGCTGAACACCACACTCCTATCCTGTTACCTTACAAACTTACTGGAAGCCTTTCCAGCTCTGTTAAATAATGAGGGAAATGACTAACATGTATCTGGCTCATTTATGCTCTAAGGAATTCAGTGTGCCCAGAGTTGGCAAAGTGAGAAATTGCCTTTCAGACACCTAAGTGCAAAATGGAGGTAACTCTTTTTGGAACCAAAGTGCTCCAAGGAGCAGAGATGGCTGAGGATCACCTCCTCCTTGTGACGCAGAGCACATTCAATGTTGCGTGGTGGGGCTGAACCCTGAATGTACATTTTTTTTTGGTCCTCCAAATTGCCTGTTACATTTGCTCCTGGTTTTATATGCCATCACCAGCCTAATTTCATCAAAACTCCTGCTGAGAAGAAAGTTAGAAACTGGCATCATAGTAGACAAACTGCAGCGATGAGCCATTTTAATTTTGCCCTAAGGTTTGTAAACTTGGAATGTCTACTTCAACTTTTCCTAGGGCTTACTCTAACACGTTTATGCAAGTAGGGTGGTCTTAATTCAGTATATAGTTCCTCTGGGTCAGAGGATGTTTCAGTAACCTGACTGCGCGTGGTATTACTGATCATTTATCGTGGCAAGGTTCATCTGTATGAAGAAGGTTATGGGAATCATAGCAGGCTAGCTGCTGGCAACAATGAAATGGGAACCTCAGCGCCTGCTGTTGCTTGCACTATACCCTGTGCTAAAGACTGCTGAGAATTCAGGATGCATCAGGCTGGACTGTGGTTTCGCTCTTGCATATTTCTGCTCCCCAGCAGGCTGGATCTGAGCATCAGTGTTTATTATGTTCCACTCCTTAATGAACAGAGGTCTATTTTTGTGTGTGTAGCACAGCAGGAGTCCGGTCCATTTGTAGATAACCCAGTACTTAATGCTCAAATAATAACAGTAGTAACAGGGTTTCTTTTTAAACCCTTAGGAATATGCTGGCAGTTAAAATTTTCAATGGAAGACATTCAGCCATCTCTACAGTATGACACTCATAGACTCTCTGTTAAGAGTGCTAGACATGTTTCCATGCCATACCATACATACTTGGAGAAGAAAACAAAAAATTAGCTCTTAATCTCTACCAGCTTTCCTAACCAATTCAAGCAATTAGTTCTTGGGGCTTTGCTATGCTTACATAAAGTGTCCTCTTTCCTTTTATTCCTTGATACCCGCATGCAATAAATGACATTTTACGGTCTTGGCTGGCCTGTTTCTGTAACATCCTACAGAGATGGAGGGATGTATTACCTTGCTAGCAGGCAGTCTGGAGGCTTTGGAGGGAGCAGGCTCCCTCATTTTTTGGTCACTCTCAGGGTTTAAACCTGTTAATCTTCGGAGTTTAATAGGAAATGTTCATAAGTGGACAAATTTAACGCATGTGACTTTGAGTTGTATAACAGACAAAGTAAAGTTAAGGGCTTATCAAGAGGTTTTGCTCTGGAAGAGAGAGAGGGTTCATAAGAAGAGCTTGTTTACATAAATTTAGGCATCTAGAACTAACTTCTCTGTAAATACAGTGTAAATCAGTGTTATCAGAAAGCCCTCCAACTCAGGAATGGCTACTTTCCAAGCCTCTGGGCCATGACGTGGAGTGCCAATACTCTGTCCTTCACCTCTGGCTCAGTGTTCCTTGAACATCAGAGGTCAAAAAGAAGCCCAGTTACAAGTGAGCTGCATTTTGATGGGTGGACACAGGGGAAGGAGGGCAGAGATGGGGCTGGGATTTAATTCCTATCCTGTGGTCTCTGAGGTGCTCATGAGCCTTGCCTGGGGGGCTCCCAGTTGCTTCTGCAGAAGGGCACAGAGGTCTTGCACCATCTGTCACCTCTATTCAGATGTCTCAGATACACCCCAAAATCTAAAAAAAATATTAGGGGACTATGTTTCTGCAACAGTATCCCAACCGGAGTATTGGAGTTTGAAAGTGAGTTCACATGTCCTTGTGTACACAGAAATGTGAGAAATGAACAATTTACTGTGTATGCACTTGAACTTAGACAACGTCTCTATTGTATTTTCTCACACACAAATGCAAACTTGCTGCACATTCACATGCTCACAGGCCCTGTTAAGGCAAGCATATAATGAATGTGGACTTGCCACAGGTGAAGTTAATTTTGACAAAAGCTATGGGCAACAACAAAATACTTTAAAAACCAGCAAAATACTTTCAGTAAAATACATATGATAAAATACTTCGTAACAATAAAATACATTGAAATACAAATGAATGCACCACTTTGCCTCCACAATTGAGAAAATTTTGACCTTTGAAATCCAGCTTTGTTTTCTCTCTTTTTTTTTTCTATGATAATGCAAATTTGCAATGTGTATTTCTTAGCAGTATAAAAAATTATGTATCTTTTTGAAGCCAACCGAATGAGGAAACTTCTTTGCTGAGTGCCCATATCTTGGTGATAGGAATGAGCTATGGAAGTCCATACAACCCATAATTACCTCTAAAATCACATCGGTTTTTCTCAGACCAGTTGCATCGAATCTGAATGTCACAAAATCCAACACAGAAATTTTGGGAAAAATGATGGGAGAAAGAAGCTGGCAGCAGTATTTTCTGCTGTAAGTTAATAAATACGCAAAATTCTGAGAAACTTAGGGGGGGTAGGCAAAACATAATTAACTTAAAATGGATTATAATTAAAAAAACTGCAAGGTACCTTGCCCAGTGATCAATCACTACCCAGGTACTGTGCATGAACAATAAATGTCAGATGAATGGTTTCCTTTGAGGCAGAGCTGAGAAACTTTCTCTGTAAGATCTTAGGTGAGTTTGTCGCCTACAGCCTGCATCACTCCTCGCCAACACTTTTCTTTTTACCTTTTAATTATGACAAAATAAGCTCTGAGAGTATGAGAACTTCATAAATGTAGTGTGATATTCGCGATTATTTTCCTCACAGTATGCGATGTACCTGACTGGGATAGTGAATCTCACCTACCTTTAGACTGCAGCTCACCAGAGCCCATTGCCAGGATGAAAATGTGTTAGTCATGCTATGCCAGTGATGCTATGCAACAGTGGCTTATTTATGTGTGTGTACAGGAAAAACATAAAAACTACGGAATACAAAATTAAGTGGGAATCCATTTAAGATGATAACTGCACCAGCAGGGTGATCTTAATTAAAATAAGCCTTGCTGCCACGCCTCAGAAGTCCTGTGTTCCTCAGCTAATACAATAGATAATGCTTCAATTACATGTCCTAGCTGAAGTGCTCATGCAGCACGTTTTGTTGCGCTTAGTGTGCATGCTTATGGCAACCATCACCTTCCTCCAGACCTTCCTCTCACTCTCTCACATGGCAAATCTCTGTTCCCTGCATTCCTGAGGGAGCACACAAAGAGAAATTGCTGAAAATGACTCCTGCTTTAGTTTAGATTTGTTTTCTAGTGGCTAGAAATGGGATTGCTGATATCAATTCAGGATTATAAAACTCTTGAAGAAAATGGTCATCTGCCTTATAGAACTCAGTGTTGATTATGAATATGAAAAAATTTTGGTACAAAAGTACATTAGTTGCATTGAATCACAGAATTTACTAGAGTTAGCTGTGTCATCTGTCATGCCTTCATATACACGTAGTGTATGAAGTATTTCACCCTCTTTATAGCTGGGGAAGTGGGTTGGTTCAGCTGATTTAACCTGCGGAATTTCTCATTTCAAGTTTATGAGAAGATAGGGGCACAAGCTTTGTGGAAGAAGGTCCTCAGTCTATGACCCATCCTCAAGCATACCCGTTCTCTCTTATCTTGTGGCAAAACAATCTGTTAACAGCAGGAGTGAATCAGTGTTTAAGGCGTGGGTAAAGAATTATGATGACCATAAAGCTCAATGCTTGAGCTTTCCAAGGGATAAAAATCTCCAATTTCAGTGAAGAACACAAAGAAGTCTGAAGTCAGTTCTCTTTGCTAATCAAGTCAAGTCATGTGTTCCAGTTTCAAATGCTGCTCATATTCTGCTATGTTAATGGCATTGCTTCTTAGTCACCTTTTAAAAGAGCCAGGAATATACATAATATTTTCCTTTGGTGCAACCACTCTCAATGAGCCCTTTTGTTCCAAAAGGGATACGCTTCTGCTTGATCAGCTACCATGCAAATAAATGCTGAGAAGTGTTGCAACTGGGAAGTTATTTCCTTAGCACGCATCCAACATTAACATTTTCATAATTGATTTCTTCTCACAACTGTCTTGGTGTTATGACCAGGCATTTTATATTTGCTTTTAAAACAGGTGAAAATGGGACACTTGGACAAGAACAGGTAGCTAACCATTCATCGTGGATTTTTAGCTCAGGATAATGTTACCCATTAATGATGTGAAAATAATAGTTTAAAGGAATATTTTTTTTGTGAAAACATGGGTAGATATCAAAGAAAAGAATGTTTCCGAAGAGTTAGCAGCTCTTCTGTCCTAGGAAGAAATCTCTGCCCTCTCAGAGGCATCCCACCTTTGCGGAACAGAGGGCTGACTGCACCTTCCAGGTGCCAGAGGAATGACGAGAATGGCTCAGCCATTTGCAGGATGCTCTGTAATGATAATCACATTAGAAAAGAAGGGAAGAAACTCAGGCTGGAGGAGGACAAAAAGAAAAGAAAGCAGGCCACGCTTCATTGCCGCAGGATCTTAGCCTGACTTACCACATGCATTTCCACTGGCAGGGCCTGACTTGGTGCTCGTGGCACTGGGAGCAGCCTTGGCCCCATGATTCTGCAATGCTTCAGGACTTTTTAGTTCCTAAATTAAGGGTTGAAGGAATAGTTTTCTCCCTCACAGTAAAGCAGTAGATAAGTAAATATTGTTGGTTCTCAGCTGCATGCAGAAAATATAGATTTTATATACATCATCTTTTATTTATCTCAAGCAATTAAAAAATGCAGATGATGAGTCCTCTTTACATGATTGGAGTAAAAGAATTATGCCTTTGGTGTACGGAAATACAAAAGGATGTGGGAGGCCAGGTGCTGTGGGAGCCTGAGGTAAATTTTTGAGATGCTGTGAATATAAACAGTATATTGCTACTGGGAGGTGGGGCAAGTATAGGGAGACAGAAGGCAACAAGTAGCATGCACACGTTTGAATGTTCATTGACTTGTGAGTCCTACAAACAGTTACCTTTTGCTTCTAAATGATAACATATAATACATCCCAGAAAAGTAGCCCACAGGGGTTTTTTGACCATTTACACTGCCTCCCAAATTTGAGACTTCCAGAGAAACAGGTGGCAGGAAGATATATTAAGGTGGTTGCCACAGCCACTACAGTTACCTCGATTTGGTTTCAGATGAGGGAAGTAGTTCTCCCCGTTGTGTGCCACAGTCTGAAGCATTGCTACTGAACCCAGAAGACCAGGGCATCACCACAGGGCATGAGCAAGAGGGAATTTTGCTCAGTCAGCCTTGCTGCTGTGCAGCTGCTGGGGCAGCATCTGTGGCAGGAGGGGAGCTCTGTCTGCAACGGCCAGGACATATCCCTTTTGCAAAGCCCTGGGACTGCCCAGGAGGCACTGCAGTCCTCTTCTCTTGCCTGGGGATTTGCAAGATGCACTGGGGCTCTGCCACCCTACCCGCCCTCCAAAAAGGCTCCTTGTTATGGGGCCAAGGGGACACGATGCTCTCTTCTAGCCCCGCTATGCTCAAATTTGCCCCACTGCTGACTTCTGTGGGGACTTAGTGGTACCTTGTGAACAGCACATGGCTGGTTCATGCTGGTGTTTGATCTGGGAACTATACTACTGCCTTTAATTAGCAAAATAAAGCAAGACATGGTGTGTTTTTGCCCTTAGCATGTTATGAAATATTTGATTTTATGAGATTAAACAGGGGAGCGATTCAAAACACACAGATTTCTCATTAAGAGACCTGTTACATTAGATAATGAATTACTTTTTTTTAAATGAGTTAGACGTGTTTTTCTTGCCATTTCATGCTTGTTTAGTGCCTTTTCGCAGGATGAAACGAGCTACCCATATGTTTTCACTGAAATGCGGAATAAGCTCCAGACTCCTGAGACTTTTAAAGAAGCTTTAGGAAAGATACAAATGACATCTCCTGGGGGTCACATGGAAACATCCCGCTACTTTCAGCCCTTGCCCCGATTTTCATTCTTTGCTGCTCATAAGATTTATCTGTAAAGAACTATTAGGGCTAGATTACACTTGCCTATGCAGGTACCTGAATGAGGACCCAATTTTAATAATTTTATTTAAGATGGAAATGCGTTTCTTCCTTCCAGTGAGCTTGGACCCTGTTGTCAAAGTGACAGCAGGTATTTCTGGAAGGATTTCAGTGGGTATCACCTGCATGATGAGTGATACCTCATCTCAGACCATTTACTCTGGCAAGAAGGGAGCAGTTCATGTTGGCCAGAAATGTGGCTACAGGTGAGACAGACACAGAGCTTTGGCAAGGCAGGACAAGGACAGCAGTGAGTGCAACCCTCTCTGCCAGCCTTATGCGCTGCTGTACCAGCTCAGACACTGCCTGGCTGCTTCCCTGCTTGTGGCATGATGGGAGCAGCAATGGTTTGGTGGCTGTCACTCAGTAAGAGTGTTTTTTTGTCACTAGCCTGGCCGTGGGGTGAGGAATGACTTCAAAAATTCCTTGTACAGTGGTGACAGTGTTCGTCCATTTCAGTTGAGCCAAGTCAGGAGAATACAAACCTGATGGGGTCATGGCATTCTCCGTCTGGCCCTGAATGAAGACTGCCCTCTCGCCTTGTTAGCTGCGTGGCTCCCCCAGCAAATGACAAGATGGGCATGGAAAATGTCATTTGCACAGTCATGCTCTGTGTACACAGTGCAGGCACCATCTCCGTTTTTACAAGCCTGTTCTGCTGCACGCCGTTTCCTCTGTGAAGCCGGCATGATGATCAGCAGGACAGCGTTTGGAGACTTGTGCACTAGGTCAACAGCTCTCCAGGGCTTCTATAAACATGGCCATCTGGGCACATTGCCATTCCTGTCTGGCCTCCCCAGCAAAGCTTTCTGGCTTCCTGCAGGATGCAGAGAGTCAAATTGCTACGAGTGCTTGTGTAGCTCCAGGAAAGCACCTGAATTAAGCACACATGCTCTTCTAATTGCTTTGAAATCACCTGGCATCTTCCTCCAGTCTCTTCATGCACAACTTTTTCCTCTAATAGTCAGTGATGTTAAGTGAGGAAAGCAAGTGGTTACAGACCAGCCCATTGGCAATGATCCTGGAGCTGTTCTCACCGAAGTTCTCCGTCCTAGCGCTTGCACTGATTTCCATTGGAGCCCTCAGACCCCTTGATCTCAACCCCCAGGCAGCACCAGGAAACCATTGTTACTCTTACCTTGATTTCCTTTTGGCCTTGACCCTTTGAGCCTTAAATATAAAGAAAAAAAAAAAAAAGTAGTAGGAATATTTACACTCCAAACGTGAAGGCAAAGTCATTTTTGCACACTAGTGAAAAGGAGTGTTCATTGGGGATACAGAGCCAGAACGCATTCAGAGGAGGTTATGAAAGAGAGTGGCTTGGGGAAACTCACCTGCCACGTTTGATGTTGCTTGTCAAGCACGCAAAGCCACTGTTTGAAGTGGCAGGAAGCAGGGAAAAGCATGGTGTGACTGGCAAGGGCTGCAACCTGATGCCTGCAGACGGCAGGTACAGGGACCAGAAGCTGCCTGCTGAGCCCCATCCCAGCTTCCCATCTGGTCAGAAATTGCCACCAAAGCCTCCACATAAAAGGCTGCTCAGGAATTTATGGCTTGCGTGGGGGGGAATCTCGGAGGGGCTTTATTTCTGATTCAAAGCACCAGGGAGTGCTGAAAAAAATCTGGGTAGGGCTGAAGGAAAGAAAGGGCTGTTGGGGAAAATCTCTGACCTGACAAACAAAGTTTCTGGCTGCATGTGCACTTAGGGAAAGCAAACCCCCAAACTAACCTATCCACCTCATATCTGAAAGGATGTCTGCCAAACAGCTGATAGAAAAGTCCCCTCTAAAATGTAAAAGCAACAGAGCTACTAGCTGACAGCTGCTTCAGTAAACAAGGGTCCTATGGAAGCGTGTGCATGCCCTAATTTGAAATCAAAACTTTGGCAGCTTGGATCCTACACGCTTGTGGTTGATTTGACCCTAGGCTATGAAATTTAGGGTAGAGGGTTTCTTTTCCTAATGCCATGCCAAAAAGCACTGCTGATGTACTGTGCAGAGGAGTATGAACCAAAACTGAAGGCTTTGATTCTGCAGGTGCGCATTCATTTTTATTATGTTTGTAAGAAGAGACATACATTTACATAAGATTATACGATAAGGTATATGTGGCTGCCTGCTTTACATTAATAACTGAAGATAATTCAGGGTCACACGAGTATTTCTAAGTAAGTCTGCAGATGGAAGCAGTGGTATTTTTAGTTTTTAGATAAAAAAGAATGAGGCCTAATTATTTCCTTTTTCTTATTTTTAATGTTTATAAGTACTTGCTTAACCTGTGTGGAAGGTTTCCTTCCAGTTTTTTTTTCTTTCTTTTTTGGATGGGGATTTCCTAGTTCTTGCAATTATGTACTAAATTTCCAAAACAACTTCTGAGAAAAAAAGCTAATCTATGGAGTTGGAAGGGGCAAATTATCAAGGAGGAGACAAGGATATATTTACTACTGCTTATGACGTCTGAAGTCAGACTAGGACCCACATTTTTAAAAGTGTCCGAAAATGTAACCAATCTACCAATTTGGGAAGGGCAGCTTTTATGAAATTATACAAAATTCTTTGATCATCTCTAGGTGACTGATCTTCTTAGTTGGAAGTTGCTGCCAACAAATTTTCATCTTAAAAAAGTTTCTAGAGCTGGTTAATTTTGTAAAGATGAAAAGTAATCGATGGTTTGCCACTTAGAATGAAAAGAAAGTTTTTGAAATATAATTTCAGATAGAGCTTTAAAGTGATTATTTATGCAGTAATTGAAGTTAGTTAAGAGTGTCTGCTTGCATTGTTACTGTAAGTCTTCTATGGCAAGGAGGAATATGAACATGTTTCCTGTTGTTAGACTAGATGGTAGGCCCCACTCTGCTAATGCCCTTCCTCTGCCTAAGATCTCTGCAGTCACCTGCTGTAAGCCAAAGTATGAGTCCAGGAATTAGCACAGGACAGAGACTACACGTATTAGCCCTGGCCTAAGAAGGCTGTCAGAGTTTTTGCATGATTAAACGCTCCTTCAATTTTCTGTTTTTTAACAACAGGTGTATTTCTGTGCAATCTATCTGTAGGAACAGGGCTTGTGCCTTTGACACGTGTGAAATCTGCAGCTGTCAAAATCTTTCTTGTGGAGTCCCAACTTGGGAAAAAGATTAATACTGGGTTTTCTCTTAAAAGCTTTGGTATTTTGCTGTGAAGTGTAGCTCTGAGGAACATTGTCTTAGCATACATCTTTTGTAAAAAATGCCTGTGTTTGCATTCTGGTCTGCGTTTCTGCATGACACCCGTATTCTGCAGCGTTGACTTCACTAGTGATTCCCTTACGCTAATGGTCAGTGATCAGAGTGACCCACAGGAGCACCTTAGATACATGTCTCTGAACCAACACTGCCCGTATCGGCTCCTGGCTTGTTACGCTGCAAGCTTGGGACTGTCTGTCCTGGTCCCCTGGGGATGCCCAGGACCTGGAGCTGCAGTGAGAAGGGGGAGAGCACTGAGTCAGTCCTGGGATGGCCAGTTGTTAGCCGAGTTTTTGGCATGATAACATGATCCTGTATCTCTACATACACGTATCTGTGCACTCCCTGCACGTGGTGGTCACAGGCATGTGATGAACTGCAGCTCCATGCAATAAACTGCACTGACTGCTGCTGAATGCTTTTTTGAACTGGGACTATGCCATATGCTGTTGCTTTGTAAAAGTAAATTTTACTCTCTGCAGTGAGACAGATGACTACAAAATTATAGTATTTGGTTTCCTTTGACGTGGAATACTAATTTTTATGTCAAATAAGCATAGTTTTAACCACTAAAAATATAAATATGCTATTTGCCAGCATAGAACCCCCTGAATCACTTCAAAAGCATCATTTACAGACCACTGACTTCACTTTGTGATCACTTTAAGATCACACTAGGCACTGTGATCTGCAGCCAAATAGCTTTACTTCTTATATTTGAATGTTTGAAGGAGCTTGGCAATTTCAGCTAGTGTTCAAGTGACATTTCTTCATGTCCCATATTTGCATGCACATTGATGGGACCCTGTGAGTAGGAGGTGTGAAGGAGCAGGGTGACAGCAGGACAGAGTGACAGCATGCCCTTCAGAGGGGAGTGCACTGGCAGACTGTCCAGGCCAGCTGGAGCAGCACTCTCTGTACCCGTCCTGGAGTACGGGTTTCACGTTCAGGAGCAGCAGGCTTTAGAGAATAAACAAGTTCAAACCAAAATCATGCATTACATATTTCTGCAACCTGCAGTGAGGTTTCATTCTCTACAGGTGTGCTTTGCCTGAGTGGCAGAGCATTCCTCACGGCCATGTGAGGACCCCCAGTTGGCACTGCAGAGCAGATGGGTGCCTGGCAGGACAGCTTCTGGGACACCCCATCAGTCTGGAGTGCAATGCTGGCACCTGGATCCAGTGTTTCATTACTAAGGCACAACGTCTGGACAAATTTTAATGGCTGCATTCCTAAAGAAAAGCTGTTGTTGCAGTGATGTGTGAGTGTTTGATTGTTTCGACTGGTACTTACAGAATTTGGAGTGCAAACTTCATCCCCAGAAAGTGAGACGGGATGCATTTTCTTCTGCAAACTGTTACATCTAGCTGTAGACAGTTTGGAGTGTTTATTTGCACTCAAAATGCAGACAAAAAATACTGTCTTGCTGCTCTGTGCAGTCAGTAAAGAGTGGTTTTGTTGAATGTATTCTTTGAAGCTACATTATAAACAAATAGCAAAATTATGGAAGTACCAGCAAGGTTCAAGTGTGGAATTAAACTGACACTGTCAAAAAAGTAACAGATCTCTAATCTAACATGAATACTAATGTGCAGGAATTAGGTTTGTTGTAATAATAGAAGATCAATTTTTGCATTTGTCTTGAAGAATGAGTAATTAGCCTAAGTACAGCAGAGTGTGGTTAGTACTACCATTGCCGAAGAGAGAGATGATAGGATTTGAAGGGATGATTTTCAGGATTATTGCAAAGGAATCAATTTAGCAAGCAACGAAATGCAGGACTTTTGAGGACAAAGGGTGATCACCACAACCACTAAAGGGACCATGACATAGGTGCCTCATGCAGCAGCCACGTATCCTACCTCTGGAAGAAAATAAGCCCTTGTGGGTCCTTACAGCTGCACCATACTCCATTTACCTCATTAGTTCCCGGTGTGGTGTCAGCATCTGCATAGGCAAATAGCTTTCCAGGGTCACGGTCTAGAGCATGAAATGACGAAGATTTCTGCATTTGGTTGACTCGGCAGGGTAGTTTCCAAACTGGCATCTGGCCAGGTCGCTGGAGGTAATAAACATAGTTTGGCTGGAGAACAAAAACCAGTACAAGAACCTTTAAAGGAAGTTTTCGTTCATTGTCTTAATTCCCCTGCTGCTGTGTGACACCAGACGGCTGTGCTGAGGACAACCCTTCCACGTATTACCTGTTCTCCACAGCCAGACTGGCTGATGCCTTCTAGGGAGAAGCTGCCGCTTCGCTCCATTTCTGAGGCATCTGTCATGCTTCAATTCACTAGTGGAGTTTCTAAGGTGTGGATGTGCAGTTTCCATCCAGTTTCAATGGATGATGGACCACCTATCTCCCAGGAACAGTAGGCTGTGTTAGCTGGCACTTAGAGATGCAATTTTCTACCCTTCTGAGGGAGTACTTACAAGCCACTCCTTCAGTATTCAGAGAAAAGGGGCAGTTATTTAGACAAACTATCATATTGTAGGGCCTCGATATTTTGCTCAGCCTGTCAATTTTTCTATACAGCTACAGACCAAGCAACCTCTGTTTAAGATCATTCAGGAAATGAATGCATGTGCACTAACTATGATTAAGACAAGGACATGAAAGTAGTCATCGAATAAAACCCAATTTGTAAATCTGAACAAGGTGACAAAACCCCAATTTACTTCTTCTGGAGTTTAGAATAATCTCACAAAGCCCACTTGTTCTTTGTGTCTACAATGATTTTTCTCATGAAGTCCACTGTGATGTTTGAGCTAGATGGCAAATTTAACACCTGTGCAGACCAGTACTAATGAAAAATTGAAATGGCAGGCTGGGGTTTTTTTTTGAAGTAAAAAAATGCAAAAACTGGAATAATTTGAGGTTTTCTCATTGTTAGCCAAAGATCCACCGCTTTTTATACTGAAGAAAAATTACCATGTGAATATACTCCTTGAAGTCTTACCACAGCATATGAATATGCAATTTCTGTTCCTGAAACTTTTATTTCCCCACTTGTGGAGAGGTAGGAGATCTCAATTTGCTTCTTTTCAGAAGTGCACCAGAGCTGTTCTCAGGCTGCGTTTGAAGTCTGTTTATCTACCACTCTCCTAAGGAAGCACAGTCCGCTGCAACTGGACTGAGGTTTGCAAATGAGAACTCACTGTGCAGCATCTCACCTTTTTCCAATTGACTAGTGCTTTAAAGATACAGTCAGTCAGAAGGCACAGCTTTAAAGCCTGTAGTCACATCAGAAGAAGAGGAAATACATGTACACAGGCTCTAGTACTTACGTGAGATGTACAGACTTGTGATTGTGTCAGATAGCTTCAATTTTACACTGGTTCACTAATGTATCCCACAAGTACGTAGAAAAAGTAACAGAACTGCAGTCTCATAGACACCTCCTTTTCACAGCTTTCAGTGACCAGCAGATCTGCAGCTGTGCCAACGGGGTAGAGGTGTGCCAAACATTGCTCCAATCTCTGCTCCTGTTGTTGACACCCATAGCTGAATGCCTTTGCAGGCAAAGGTATTTATCTCAGTGTTGGTGTAAAAAATACTCAAATTTGGGTGAGTAGGTATCTATAATGAACAAAAACTTCATGAGGCTAATTTAGCTGCCTCAGACTAATATGTTTTTAGAACTATCCTGAAGTTAATGGGAAGATTTTTGTATGGTGAGATCCTGAAATGCCTTTTGTGTGGTGTGGGCTGTAGGGTGAGCGGGGGCTGATGTGGGAGGATAAGAACCAATTCACTGAAGTATACTGGGGTATAGGTTATAGTATCATTAACTATAGGACAACTCCTTGATGTGAGAGATGGAAAAAGCACCCAAAGTAATGGCTCTTTCAGTTGTGATTGCAATCGAGAAGGAGAAACTACTGGAGAACAGGAACATGGCAGCATTTTGGGTGAGAATGACTTATGGGAGAGGTAGAAAAGAAGGCAAAACCAACAGACTTTTAGAAAACCAGATGATAGTCCGCTTGAAATATATACAGAGAAGATCTCATAGGAAATGTGTTTAAAGGGGAAAAAAGAACTATTCAGGGGAGCTGGTCATCCTGTAGGGGAAATACATTGAAGGTGCAGGTTCAACCTATGCCTATGTAGGAGTTTGGAAAGCTTAGCAAGTAGATAATCTAAGTCTTTACTATAAAAGGGGAGATATAACAGATGCAAATTTGTTCAGGCTACTAAGAATGGGTATGAGGGAAAAGCATGAAGAGGTAGGGAAGGTGGTCAAGCCATGGACTGAGATAGGGGAGAGTACTGAGCAGCCTCCTGTAAGGGCACTGCTAGAAAGTGAGAGAAACTGTAATCCATCACCGAGTGGGAAGGAAAAGCTAGATGGTGCAGAGAAAGCTAAAATGTTTGATGCTTGTTATGGTTCAGTCCTTACCAGAAAGGCTAGCTGACTTAGCAGTAGAGAAGTAAGAGTTGAGGACAGACTAAAACAGAGAATATTTAAGTAAGGCAGAGATTTCCAGTTTGTCTGGGCCTGACCTGAACCTGGAGGACTTGGTGAGGCCAGCATAGAGCCATCACCTTTGAGAATGTCTGTCCTCTCCCTGGGAAAGCAGGGGATTGTAACAGGTAATGATAGTGCATAGCTTTAAAAAAAGGGAAAGAGGAGATTGGCATTATCAGCTTGGACTATAATATCGATTCCCAGAAAAGTACTGGAACAAGTACTCAAACCAAGATCAATATGGGGATGAGCATCAGCCAAGACGAATTTGCTCAGGACAAGCGATTCCAAATCTGTCTAATTTCCTGCCCTGACAGCGTGAGGGGCCTCGCGCACAACATTCAGTCTTCTATCAACGTCAGTCTTGTAGGACTGCTTGATGCCCAGGTGATGTCCCAATAGACAAGCCGAGGGGACAGAGTCTGGTAAAAGTGCTCCAAGGTGAGTGCTAGCTGGTGGGAAACCAGGTTCAAAGCGAACTGATTATGTGCTTTGTGTGAAGTTATGTGATTTTGCCACAGCCTGCCCTACTTTGTCCTCTATTCAATATTTCTCTGAATTACTTTGGAGTAGAGAGTATGCTGGATACTTTCATGTGGCACTCCACTGAGAAAAGCCAGAGTTGCACCAAAGGACAAGCTTAGGGCTTGACGTGATCATGGCAAACTGAATACAGATTTGAAATTCAGAAAAGGCACTGTAATCAGTGAGGATGTGGGAGTAAATAAATCTAGGATGGGTAAAACCAAAGTTAAAAGCAATTATGTACAAAAGGTCCTAGCAATTAGAGTAGATCACACGCTGAAGACAAATCAGCAATGTCATTCTGTTGTGTAAAAGGTAAACATCACACAGAGATATCTGACTGGGTCTGTCCTCTGCATGACGCATGACAGCCGTGTTCAGCCTGCAGCTGGGGTACTGTGTCCTGATTTGGACACTGGACTTCCAGAAATAGATAACTATCTGTATAAAATCCAAAGTAAAGCAATAAGAAAAATCAAAGGTCCAGAAAATATCACCCGTAGCAACAAGTTTAAAAGTCTGGAGTGGCTTAGCTGAGGGGGAAAAAAAAGACTGAAGGGAGACCTGATAAGAATCCTCAATCATGTAGAAGGTAGCTTCAGAAAAGAAGTAATTAATCTGTTCTTCAGGCTTAATTTGGTAGAAAATGAGCCAAAATTGTAGTAGGTACTTGAAAGCAGCAAGTACTGGGGAAGTCTTACTGCTAGGGAAGTCTTACTGCTAGGAAAGTCTTACTACCAGTATGAGACAATTAGCTGAGCATACTAACATCTTTAGAGGGCTAAGGCATCACTCAGGGTATTTAAGAATGTTACAAATAACTTTACCCCTGGAAAAAAGAGAGGGGATGGTTTGCAGGACGCCTCGGCATAAAATTAATATCTTTGAAACAAATGAGATAAAATTGCCTATTGGAGATGACAGCTGTGGATTCACAGATCAGTATGTACACTTTCTCTCCCTCTCCACTGGCAACTTTTTTTTGACATCTCTAGCAGTCCTTTTTCCTACCCTATGGCTCCTAAGAAAAACAAAATTGATGCAGGCTTGTTCAGAGGTCTTTTATTTACCTATTTAATTGTCCTTCTTTCCCTGTTTGAGGACTATATAGATGCCATGTGAGTATGAGAATTTGCACTCTGCAATCTCATCAGTGGTTTGTTTGAGGGCCCCTACTGACCTGAGGTTCCCTAAGGCACTGAGGGTACAGTAGAACAGAGTTTACTGCTCTATCTATACATACAGAAAGACTAGATTAAGATAATGCATATACCTTAATGTGCGCTCAGAGCTGTGAATAGTGAATTTCCTCATTAATATGTTTTCAGTTAATCTCATCTTTGAGATGGAACAGAAATTTCATTATACTTCTAGATACAGCTATTTATACTTCTGTTCCCACATTATCCTTAAGTTTCAGCAAAAAGTGAACATAGAAAAGGTGCCAAATTTGAGCTAACATCTTCTGAAAAGTTGATGTATTTTTTCCCCAAGTCATCAAAACACTATGGGTTTGCAAGTCTAGTGATTAAAAGCACGAAGTAAATCAGGGGTCAATCTTTCATAGGCTCTCAGAGCATTATGTCTGAAACTAGCCCAGTTACTCATTCTGATTTGTACAGTTTTGTCTGTGTTAATCATGAAGACTTGCAATAGGCGGAGACAGCTGGATGCATTTATTTCTATATTAGTGGACAAAATGTTGAGGCTGACTCGGCCAGTTTTCCCAGATGTGCAGTGGTTCCCCCCACCTCTTACTCTTGCCAAGGTGCTGGGAGATCAGAGTGACCAGGGCCGTGTTTATTTATGCCCTATTTATTTAAATCTCAGCTAGCTTCTGAGAGCAAAACCAACAAATTCCTGTCTGTTCCAAGTCTGATGTTTTTCCTACATTTCTCTCTTTCCTTAGGAAAAGGACAGGAAAGGCCTTATTATCCAGTGAGAAACTGCAAGTGTTTTCTCCCTGACTTTTACCATCATCAGGGTTTGTACTTCCTTGTGAGCAGCCACAAGGGTGATTTCGCCTGACTTGCATAATGTGTTACATAGTTCTGTGTTCAGTGACAGCTAGGGTAAGGTCACTGGCAGGCTCCCAGTAGGCTTGCTTAAAGGAAATCTTTGCTGTGCTAATACTCTTCCAAGCAGCTGCAGATTTAATTAGAAAATTTGCAAGGGAATTGTTATTTCTAGTGGAAAGAATAGCTAATTAGCCCCATGAAGACTATTGTCGAGTAAAGTTGTTATAAAGGTGCATTTCCTGTCAACTCAGTCCATGTGTTTAATGCCTTGAAGATGCCCATGGTTGTATTTACAAGCCATTGCATGCCGTGCAGTCATATGGATGCTTGGTGTAGGTGTGCCCTTGTGGGTGTGTAAAGTTTCTGTTTTAATCTCAGGTATAGAAATGAGATATGTGTATTAGCTAAGCAAGATAATTTATCTCAGGTGCAATTGCAGCATGAGATGCGGCAAACTGAGGGAGAATTTGATCTAAGTTGTCATTCACTGAACATCCTCTCTGGTGAAAGGCTATGGATTTTATTGGTGTGAATAATTCCCTTGAAATTTTTGGTCTTGCCATAAAATGAGCAATATTTGGTGTAGGACACCTAGATCTTGTGGTTTTGGGATGGGCTTAAAACATGCAGCAAGTTTGCCCTTCCTGATTTTAACTTGTTATCAAGCCTGGTCCAAAGCACAGTGATGGAAAGGGATTTATGTTATTGGCTTGTGGCTTACAACAAAAAACTAAAAAAGGGTATACAGACAAGAGTATGCACATTATTAAAGAGAATTAATGAATACTGCAAGGACTTTTCATGATGTACTTTGCTTTCATGGTCTAGGGAGAGCTCTAACCTGATCTGCTTCCCATTCAGGCCACTGTAGTACAATGGAGGGAATCAGTCCTGGTGTAGCACGGGGGCTGCAGCAGTGGGGTGAATCCTAGGACACGCTTATCTCCCCAACCTCCACTCAGATAAGTTTAAACTGAAAAACAAAGAATATAAGCAGAAGAATATGTAAGTTGGAGCGGAGGTTAATAGTCGTGTATCCTTACTATCACAAAACAATCACATAGCCTGGCTTGTACAAGAGAGTTGTCCTGGTAAATTTTAAGTTGACCTCAAGAGTTCCCTACAGGTGATTAAAGATGGAAATCTTCTATTTTGCTTTAGCTCTATTTACTGTTATCTTTGGTCATTTTGCTAAGCTGTTACATGATGTTGGTGATGTAATTGGAATTGCATCAGGATCACATGAGCCTGGAGATGTAACAGCAGTATACACAGAAGGAGAGCAGAACTGGGCTGAGTCATGCTGTGCGATACCTTCAGCATGGGGATGGCAGAGTTGAACATCAGCCCCAGGTCTGGCCCTCCTGCTGTTCTGAGTCATCCTTCTTAAACATGACATACATACCCTCACATACCCTTCCCAGCAGCTGGGCTATCAGGGCTGGGGAACCCACGAGTCATCAGTGCTCAGTCCACTCCAAAGTTAGTTCCCCCTCGAGATCTGTGGGTCTCCAAAAGAACAGATGGTATGGTAGGAACTCGAGGTTGCCATGGTTAAACTCCTGTTTTTCTTTTAATAGAAGTTTGTGTTGTAGTTCTTGTAGGAGTTTGGAGAAGTCCAGGGGGAGAATCAAGAATTTGAAGGGCTTCAAGCTGTGGAAGGAATAGTCTGGGTGCAGGCTGAAAGGAGCAATAGCAAACATGTGTCCTGAACAAGGCTTTTAAAGGGGAAAAAAGGAAGTGTAAAATCTTCAGATGGAAAGAAAATCGTAACTCCTCAATTATTTTTCAAGTTATCCAGTGGAATGTAACAGTGAAGTTCAAAGAATTATGTAAGGTATATTATCTTTGTTATTAACTATAAGAACAATTATAGGAATATTTTGCTATTTTATAGCACTGGGAGGAAACACTGACACTTCACACACAGCATCAGACACACATTTACTAAGGCGGTTAAAGGGGTGGGCACTGTCAGTTGCATGATGAGGTGGTGGCCACAGCGAGTCTGTGCAGCTCCCTCATTGAGGCTGGATTGATCCTGAACAGCAAGGCTCAGTCTCCCCGCAAAGAGCTTCCAATCGAATTTTCATCCATAGCAACTGGAGGCAAATCGTAAGGCAGGGATGGAAAATGCAAATTTCAGCAGTATATTCATAGACATCATTCACCTGGGCAAGCTTAAGCTATAGTGGCTTGGGACCCCTAAAATGATGGATAAAATGATAGATAAATGACAGGTAACATTTGCAAATTGCAAAACAAAAAGTATTTTTGAGACCATTAGTGTCTTGCCAAGCTGGAGGAGGGAGAGACAAGCCTGGTAAGTTTGAAAAAGAAAATGCTGATTTTTTGCACTACAGAGGGCTCTTTTAGGAAAATGAAATAGCTTTCAAGGACAGATTTGCTCTGATGACCTGTGTGTTTAAAATGCTTATTTTCTTTTTTTTAAAGGTAAGAACCTTTTGAAGCATATGGTTTTTACATTTTATACATTCTGTATTTTGAAACTTTTGTTAAGATATAATTGAAAAGTGAGAAACTTCAAAATAAAACATATTTTGTGAATGAAAGATAAAAAAGATAATTTTTAATTGCTCCATTTTGGTATATTTTCCACACTATCAGTTTGTGAACATTTCAAGATTTTAACTTCTGCTTCTGTTCCTGGCCAGAGCGTTTCTTAACGTTTCAAAATTTTAGTATTATTGACATGCAGTGCTGCTACTGGAAAATTTAGTCGTTCATGGCTTTAACAGCATGGAGGCATGAAATTCTGTAAGAGGGAACAGGAGAGTTACATAATGCATCATTTTAGGTTTCCACTAGGGAAAGGAAACCCAAAGGGAGAATCCAGAGACTCAAAGATGAAGAAAAAAAATAATTTTATCAGGTTAGTTTTGGATGGACTGGAAAGAAAGTTTGTGTGTGAAGAGTACAAACTAGGGGGGTGTAATAAATAAGATGAATAACAATGAGGATTTTAGCTGAGGTTTCTTGAGATTGTCAAAAAATAAATCCTGTAATAAGCCGAATTCTAGGAGCTTGGTACTGAGGACTAAATTTTCCTGTAAGCAAGTCACTATCAGACTGCATTTTGTGGGAATTCTTGCACATGCTTCTGAAGTTCTTGCTAATAGCTTCTGCCAAAAGGAGAAGCTGTAATGGACTCTTCTTCTCTAGCAGGGCAAGTGTTGCATATAAAGTACAGAGAAAGACGATGAACTAAAGCCAGTGCCACTCTGGACACTGCCTTTTAAAAGGAGTAATTACTTCAGCAGCATGAAGAACAAGTGTTATGGTGGTAATTCAGCCCTGCTGTCTGGGCATCCTACAAAAGCAGCAGCCCTTCTTCTGCTTTTGGGTGGTCTCTAGCTGTTTGCTGCCCGATTGCAAAGGCTTTTTGTGATCAGTCTATTAATCACCACATATGCTGTACGATATTCATATCAGCTTGAGAAGAAAGACAGATTTTTCCAGGAGGCACTTTGGAGGGCTCTTATATTTCACGTTAGGTACCCTGGTGCCAAAATGATCTGGTATGGAATGACATCAAACAAACAAGAGATTTCCTTGGAGTGTGCCCTGGAAATTTGAGGACTTCTTGCCGGCATCTGACATCCCATTTGCCCTGAAGTTAACATTATGATGACATCTTGCCTGGCTGTGCCTTATACAATTATAAGCCACGGATTTTAAGCTGTCTGAAAGAGATTAAACTGTTTTCCAACCAGCTGCTGCAGTCCAGTGCTTGGCATATGGGTAATGGATAGGGTTACCAATTTGGAAATGTGTGAAAAATTAGTAAATACCTTTCGTGAAAAACAGTATAGAGAGACTGGTGAAATTACTCAGAAAACTAGAAGATAATAATTCTGCTCTGGCAACCATGAATTTTTTTTTTCCAGAGGAACACTTGCTTCTTGTTTTCAATTTCAATTTCTTGTGCGTACACCACATATAAAATCTCCTATTGTCACTGGCATCAGAGAAAAAGCTAACTCAGATGCATAAGGCCAGACCTTCATCTTGGTTAACTGGTGAACCATGTCTCAAACCAGCAGTGTGTCACTGCTTCACACAAAATGAAGGTCTGCTACATGGTCAAGAGCTATTCCTGCTCTCAAAATGGTTCCATGGTCAGTGTGTGTGTGCTGGTTGTTTAAAATACGGGTATGGCTCATCCTTAGCTGGCATTGTATCATCTCTAGCACCTCTTTCCCAACGTCATTACCAGTGCAACAGTTATGACCGCAGGGTCTGGCGCCCCTTTCCAGCAGCTCCCTTGCCTGTTTCCCGGGGCTGTGAGGGGTGAGCTCAGCATGCTTTGGAAAGCAGGATTGCCCTCTTCAAGGTGAGCTTGTGGGGCAGCTGGTGTGGCCAATGAGATGCAGTTGCCAGGTGGGCTGGCATGGGAACTGGGCACATGAGGTGGGATGCTGCCTGCTGCTCTGGCACAGGCACAGCTCTTCTCGGATGCTGTCTTGCAGTCTCTATTGTCTTCAGAAGGACTCACAATCCTGGTTCAAAAAAGTCAAGTTTGGAAAAGTGCTGTTCTACTCCAAAACTGGGTCACTGACTGGAAGAAATTAGAGCAAACTGAAAATGTTAGGGTTTTCAGAGGTGTCATTTCTATTCAGGCTGTAAGTGGTCTATTGTGCAAAGGCTTAGGAGAATTATCTATGCCTGTCGAGCAGCACAAGCAGGTCATAATTTGCAGCATGTCTAGGCTTTGCCAGTGACTATTAACGACCGTGCTGTGACCCAGTTAGGGAAAACATGATCTCCAATACCTGGTGGTAGTTCAGGTAGTTCAGCACTTTGATGCGGGCAATATTTCTCTTTCCTTAGTAAAAGATGAGTTGGGATTTACAGCTTTTCCAAGGCTCTCCCTCCCCACTCTATTTCCAAAGTGTTGTTTGAAGATAATTGCCCATAAAGTGTCTGCAGAACTTTTAATATTTTATTCCTTTATAAGAGATGAAGGAGATAAAAATATGCTGGATGTCAGTTAGAAGACCAGAGCTTTGTTCCTGTGTACATCCCCAAGAGGTATCCTGTGTTATGACCATGATATTTTCACTTGATGCTTCATTGTGACCTCTTCATTTGCAGGAAGGTCTGAGTCAAAGCCTTGGAACTGAGCATGTTTGACATTTAGGAAATCCAAACCTAATCAGCTTGAATGAAACCATAAACTGGAGAAGCTGAAGCAGTACTCCTGGTCTGCGTTTTCTCCTTCCCAAAGACATTGGAAAGCTAACAAAGAAATTGCACAAAGGAATCAGAAGGCTGCTTCATTGAAGGAGAGCAAGTGGCAAGATCTGAGGAGGTATTCAGCCCACGCAGGTCTGCCTTGGTGATGCGTGCTCTGGAGATGCGGGTTCCAGTTCCTGGCCTGCAGGTGAGCCCTGGCTGTGCAAGCGAGTGGGTAAAATGTCCTTCCTGAAGGCTGGGGTCAGGCCCCTGTGTGGTGGGCCAGACTTGGTCATACTGCCTGCTCCGTCTGTGGCCAGACTTGGTCATACTCCCAATGGCTCACAGAAATGAAAAGCAGACCACAGCAGGATATCAATTTTTGGAACGTAGAAATTGCCTCAGCAGCTACTGAAGTTGTATCTTAGACACTGATTAAAAATACTATTTGTGTAGGTTGAAATAGTGACACCGCATTGTACTGAGTGGAAGGAGAGAGAAGTAATTGGATTTATTTTCAATAGATATTATTGAAAGGAACCCAACATGAAGAGAGATGGTGTTTTCTTTTTAACAGTTTCATAGTTAAATTAAGTTAAACTTAGATAACGAGGGTATTGCTTTTATATTTGGGCTGTACAAAATCTTTCCATTATTAACATTTAAAAAAGAAGATGGCATCAGAACATCGATTCGGGCAGGATGCTACTCTCTCTAGAATTTTGCCATTTACTTCAATGGGAATGGCTCCTTTGATTAAAGTAGAGATTTTAGAATAAGTACTTAATAAAAAATTCTGAAATATTAACTATTATAAATGTTCTGTTGACAGAACACTGAGAGAACGCTGAAAAGGCTGATGGTGCATCAAAAGGACTCAGTAAAGAGATCTGAGGTACAATAATTTAGTAAAAGAAAAGGAAGAGTCTGGTGAAACGCAGGGTGACTCTGGTATTTCCCTCCTAAGACAGATGGACAAATAACACACTGAAGTGATTTTTATCACTTCCTGTGTCTGAGAAGCCTGTTCCTCCTGTCTGAGAAGCCTATCTTTAAAACAAACTTTTCTGCAAACTCTTTACACCAGGTTGTGACATTGCTAGCTCTGATTCTCATTTTAACTGTAAATTAAGAGTAATTCTAGTGAGCTTCTTGTAAAATGTATGTGAAAGTGAAAAGACAAAATTGCCTTGAAATTTATTAGCTCTGTAGTATATTTTACCAAGGCCTTTTATTCATTACTATCTGAATTCATGGCAAAGGCTTACACATAAAGATTCAATAGTGGTTAAGGGGTCATGTATTAGACCTTTTCCATATTGCCAATCTTTGCTGTATATCAGCAACTACTCCATGATAGCCAGACTCCTACTAGTTTGCATAAGAGGTGTCTGATAAGACAGTGAAATATGGCAGAAACACAGTGCTTCAGATTTTGTTTCTGTTGAAATGACAGGATAGGAAAGCGGCTTTAATCTTCAGAGGTGCTGCCTGAGCTCTGGAGAAGAATGTTGTTGCAGGAAGGAGCACAGCCATTTTCACCCAGCTGCCTCTGCATCATATTTTGCTGCATGCAATCCATGATGCTAACTTATGCTATGACCACAAGCGAGAGGTGCATCTGCAATGTATAAAAACTCTGCCATCTCTCTCCTGAGTGTCTGAGGCTGGATCTGTAACAGGATTCACAGTGCAGATGTTACTTGGTTTGCGATGCACTAGTCCCAGCAGCTATGTGAACTAATCCTTGGTGACTGGAGGGCTGGGCACCTGCACTAGTGGAAAATTGTCACATTTTTAGCTAGGTTTTCAGTCTCTTCTTTAAAAATTATTATTGCTACGGTTGTCTATATCTTAGGGCGTGGGTAAGGAAAGTTGCAGAATTAACTTGCCTTTTCAGAGAGTATGAATCTGCACAGATTCATTGACTTCACTGGAATTGTTCGTTCCATTGAAAGAGCTGAGGGAAATAACACAGTTGTCACAGTTGTACAGGAATCAGCTCCAGTTGAACTGAAAAAACTAAATCCCTGCTGCATTACAAGGTCCAAGCTTGGTAAGAGTCAACCAATGTTTGCAGCTCAGCTCAGCTCATCTTTTTTTTTCCTGGCACCAAGCAGCTCCTAAAAATTCAGATGCAACGACTCAATTCCCCCTGCTTCTGGAATGAAGACAAAACTCCCCTTTCAGATTGACAAGGTGCTGTCCAGTTTGTGGGCTGTCCTGTACATACTGTACGCCCATGGGGAAGAAGTAAATCCTGCCTGTGCAAATCCACAGGATCACTCGGCTCTCATCTAGTGCTGACACCCCCACAAAATGTCACTGACCTCAAAGGGTCACTGAAGTATGGGGATCTACCCATAGGTCCCTTTTCTGGGTGTGGACCTTGGGAGAAATGAGCTATTTCTGTCCTTCAAAGAGGAGTTAAGGGTATGAAAGTTGTGGGGGAGAGAACTGACAAGATGGACACATCGAAAAGACATTCAGTAACTTTAGTGGCCTTTTTCACTCAGATTGATGAATTCCAGATTTGCTCTCGAGTGTTTGTTTCGTGCCTGAGTGTGCATGCTGGGGACTAGAGTGTTGGGGAAGGGGGGCATGCAGACCCTGGCTAGTGGGAGTGGGGCCAAGGAGGGAGCAGCGTAGGTCTGTCAAAGGGAAAAAGGTCTGCTGTACCTGAGTGTGTAGCCCTGTCTGTGACCCTTTTCTCCTCTGCCGAAGTACAGAATAAATTCTCCTGACTACTCCAGGAGGAAAGCAACTTCTGCTACCTGGCTAGATTTTTTAATCCTTCCAGCTATATTGATTTTCCCTCACTTGCAATCCACTTTTTGCCTCTCCTGTGACAGGCTTCTCTGAATTTCATATAATGAATTGATACAATTTTTCTTCCATATGTAAAATAGAGGAGAAAATGCTTTCAACTGCTATTATCTGCACTAACCAATGAAAGCCTTCCCCTTAAATTCCTAGTAACTATGGTAGTTCTTGATATTCGTAATGCCTGCCAAGGTAGTTTTTGAGAACAGGATATTGCTGTGTAGCGAGTGAATAGGAGTTCCTGGAAAGATGCTGCAGACCCTTAATGGCTGGGCTGACTCAACAGGCAATACCTGCAAACATTTCCTTGGATTTAATAATTATTTAAATCAATCTATTGCCTAGATGCTTCTGCTTGTTCACCTAGGTATGCAAAAGCAAGCAGGGAAAGCGCGTGTTGTTAAAATTTTGCTAACAATAATGTTATAATAATGCTAATAATGCCTTTCTGCATGTAGCAATGGGAACAGACGTCTATGCAACTGAAAGAAAAACATTAATTGTTTGAGTTACGAAATGGAGAGATCTTGTAATTAATTATAATTTTTTTCTTCGCTGTGTTTAAATAATACTTTTTTGTAGGGTTTGAATGACTCCCATAAAAAGACATAAAAGTCCCTTGCTGCATTTCAACATGTACATACTTCTGTATTTGTTGTGATTGCAAACATTTTTCCAATATTCCCTTTTGCTGGCATTTGAGAAGCACCATTTTTTTAATACCGTAGCATAATTCACAAAAAAAGGTGTTAACTTCAAGCTGGTAACAGAGTTCACTTGCCTGCACTCTTAATTTTTCTTGTTAAATAAAAAATTTCCATCCTCTACAATTTTAAGACATGAAGATTAGAGATCTTTAACTTTACAGTATTAAGAAAGAGATGTTGCTTGTGCAGGGAACACATAAGTTTTCAGGAGACAAGAAGTGATGACATAAACCTAGTCATTCATTGCCACTGCTGAACTGAAGCCCTGAACCAAAACTCACTATTTGTCCTGTTGTATGACTTTTGCAGAGGCAACTCTTTTTAGCCAGCTAGGTGGCAAATCAAAAAAAAAGTGTGCTTGCACCTTCTAAAGCAACGTACATGCCTATATGAAGACTGTATCTGTCTATTCTCAAAATGGAAGGGGGTAGGTCTTCTGAAGAGCCATTTCCTTCTGTTATTCAAATTTTACATTATATTCTGATTGAAAAAAGTTTTCTGCCTTCTTCAGTGAAGTTAATGAATTTGTGCAAAGCTTCATGTCACTCTGAAAGCTTTGTAAAAAAACAAACCCAAAAGATTATTCCAAGGACTTGTCAGTGATGCTAGAAACTTAGATTTGTCCCTGTAATTGAGATGACAATCAGGTACTCATTGGTACATAAATATAGCCATGCAGTTGCATGAGCTGTGTGTATTGTCTGCAGAGTATTGAAAAATCTGCAAGAAGTGGTCTAGACCTACAGATACATGCTATAAAATATCTTTTCCAGTCTAGACTCCTCTAAGCATGTGACACGCATATGTTTTGGGGCTAAATCATGGCAGCGCTGAAATGGGAAGTATTATAGAGCAGATCACATCATTTGCTAGCTCTTCCTGCAGAGAAAATACTGGTGGACACCCGTGGGCAGACTGGGAAGGGGTCTCTGCTGGCTCTGGGATTGCTTCAATTCACTATGCAGGTTGCAGTGCTCCTACCGACACCCTCATGTCTGTTAATACTTTGAAATACTGTACCTGGCATGACCAAAGTTCACCTTTTTTTCATTAGGGTGTACTCAGTGAGCGTCACATAGATGCCTTTGTCCCGCTGGATGAGATAGCATTTCTGGGAGTGCAGCGTGCCAGAGCGGTGCGTTGGGAGCGTGCCCACAGGGCTGCAGGCAGTGGTGAAAGTGCAGAAGGGCTTGTGTTATGACCCCTTTGTGCCACTTCGTGAGAGTGACGTGAGTAATTGCCTCTCATCTTGATATTTTCTGGTTACCTTTCTTAAGAGGTCTGAGAAAGCTGGAAGCTCCAGGATTAATTTTATTAAGCCTTCTGTTAGGAGCTAATAAAACTGGGAAAGGCTGACGGCTTTGTCTAATGCCCTGCACCAGGATGCAGACACCATTGCACAGAGACCATAAGGAGAAGTGGCTTGGTGTGTCAAGAGTCAGTGTGCAAGTGATGAGTTGAAGTGTTGTCTGAGGGTCTTTTTGTCCTCATTTAATAAATGCAGCCAGGTAACCTAAAGCTAAAGTCTATTCTAACTGAGATGGGTTAGTCCAGCATAGTCTACCTAAACCTGCCTGTATGCTGCTTGAAAACTTCTCTCCCAGGCAGACAGTAGGATTTTTAAAACATTTATTCATCCAAGTAATTTCTCAGATGGTAAGTTCTTCTAGGAAGTGAGAAAACACCCATAGTTAAAGGAAAACAACCTGTCATATAGGACCTAGGAAAAAAATAAGATTGAAGAGCTACAGCTGTGGAGGAAGCTGTTGTGAGGTATCTCCAAAATCTAAAGTTTCAAAGCTGAAAGGAAAGGGGTGGAAATGAATCCAACCTTGTGCACAGCCCCAGGTCTTGGACCCTTTTTAGCTAACCTGTGTGAAAACATACCATCCTCCAGCAAGCCAGGGAACTCCAGGACACAGAGGCATTTCAGGTAACCTACAGTCCTTTCACCATTACAGTGTTTTGTGTAAAAGCTAATCTCTGAAAACTTCCTTTTCTTTTATGCATTGGTAGGAAATCTAAAGGTCTTCTGGATGAGCTGGTTTTGTCCTTTCCTCTAGAAAGCCACAGATTCAGAAGCTGTTACATCCATCAACAAGTGCACTTATTTTCTTTTGTCCTTAATGCAAACTCCCTTTGCATTTAAAAGCTTGTTGTCACCTCCAGGCCTTTAGAACAAAGTCCCTTCTGTGGGGAAATGAAAACCTTCCTAATTGGATTCCCCACAGATTCCCATGTAGGTCTCTTTTACCTCACCTTTACCTCATTTCTCCAAACTTGTTCTTGTTCAGCATGTTCCAAGTTGTGGGAGGAACAGCAAGATATGAAATTCTTCACCCAGAAATGCTAAGTGTGCACCCACATGTTGTTGTATACCATGTAAGTTTTGCTGTTATCTATACAGACCTTTTCCAATTTAGCTATTGCAGCAACCTGCTGGAAAAAGAAAAGAGCATTTGAAGTAACTCCACCTGTGGCATTTAGGTTTTATACTGAAAAATAACTCTGTCAGTTAAACAAAGGATCCAGGAGGAAGATGTGTTAGTACACCCATTTAAATGCACACAGTTTTTTTTGCTTTTTTCCTGTAGCAATTTCAAAGATGCCTTTTTTCCCAGCTGGTGAAAGCCAGTAATTTAGCAGTTTCATAACTGCTCCGCCTGTTGTAGCTGTTGCTATGTGTGTTACTTGATAAGCCACACTTGTGCTCCTCCCATAAACAGATGATTGCTTACTTCCTCTTTTCTTTCTCTTTCACAGTGGGGGCAAACTGGGGCCTCTTACTATTTATTTTTCCCAGGAAAAATATAGAACCTACCTTCTTTCAGAACAGGTCTCTCCACTGGAGTTTATAGTGATCACCCTGCTTTTGATTGTTTTTTACTGGGTTTGGTTTCTTTTTTTGTTATTGCACCTGTTCAAATTTTGTACAAATAAAGTACTGTAAAATGGGTGGAGAAGGTAAAGGGAAGCTAAGTAGATCTATTTCCTTCTATCCCAGGGTCTTTACCTGAATGATAGGCTGTCATTAGCAACAGCTAAGAAAAAAACAAGTGTTAATGCTTCCTAGGAGTAGCAAGTTTTGCACTTCAACAGCTGATGACTGAGTGCTTAAACCAACTTTAAACAACTAACTTCAGCTTCCTGATTTTTAAAGTCTCCCCTCAGAGTGCAAAGAGGGATAAAAACAGGGAAAAGGAACTGCTTCCGCTTCCTCTCGTTTCATCATACAGCATGGTATCTGCTGGCTGGAGATACCCATGGCAGTACCTGAGTACTTATCACACATACAGGGTCTAAATATTCACGACACGCTTTTTCAAACTCTTGATGTGCATGGGCAAGCTCGCTTGCTCTCCTCCCTGATAACAGAGGCTTCCTGGCCGCTGCACAGGACTTTTGGAGGTGGATGTTTTATGAGACACCTGGTTTCCTGTGGAAGGCACTGGCAGACCTTCAGCTCCTGCAGTTGTATCCCCAAGATGTGTTTGGAAAGAAAATACTCCCTTTTATTCTGGTGCTGTATTTGCTTTGATTTCTGCTTGTCATTAGGTTTAGTGAAGGTGGTGGAAGCTTGTCTCGTACTTAATGTCATTTCTTTCTGCATTGGCTCGTATCTTTCTGTGATTTTTACCTCCCTCAATGGTATTGCAGCTGGACATCAAGGGCTTTGGTTTTCTTGTCCTAATTAGATTTAAATTCTGCTTTGCTTGCTTTTTTTGCTGTGTTGATATCTGTTTAGCATTTCTAGGATAGTGCTGAGTAGAGAAAGTTTCTGGTAAAATATAGGTCTTGTTGGCAAAATATAGGTATTGCTGGCTACACTAGTCTTTTTATTAGTGCCCTTATCTGTTATTAGATAGTGGTAGCTATCCGTGTGATTCCTCTGCTTTCGCACATCAGTGAGATTTTCCTCTTTTTGGTATTTTAATAATGATTTGATATTTTCCCTGCCGTGCTTTTTCCTTACACTTAATAAGGAGCTTTCAGATGGTACAATCAAGTAGCTTTTTTTTTTTTTTTTGCTTCTTTGATTTGATCATGTCCTGTCGTTTTGTTGTTTTTCAGCTTCTCAATTGCAGCCTGGGATTTAGAATTAGATAAGTAAAAAATGGAAGGGAAAAATTCATAATTACCTTGGAACATGTTTTTAAATTGAAATTCTGTGGGACTAAAAAAGGCTCATTTCTCTAACCAAATGTCATGCTAGGCTTTCTGTTGAAAGTGGTGTAATTGGATTTCCGTGGAAAGAATATTTCAATATAAATGCACTGTCGCAGTGAGAAGCTCTTCAGTGCCTTACGCTTCATTACCAAAAGGAAACAAAAACATTTCAGGAAGGATATAGTGTATTAGCACAGGATGAATGGAAGTAATGTCATACAGTAGCTAAGCGAAGACTGAATTTGGGAACTAAGCTAACTTGCAAACACATGAAGCCCAGAACAAACATGTTTTACAGAGTTTTCGCTAGATAACACAGGAAAAGGCATGAGGGAAGTTTTATGCATCTCCATAGTAACAGGCAACTGACCATCTTTCTGAGTTTCACATCTCTGACACAGGCTCTTTCCCAGGACAATTGACATGCCTGAAATGTGTATTGAACTCAGTTACAGTAATAAAGTGCTCTGACAAGTCCAGTGAACAAATTAAGCCAATGACATTGTTTAAACTTATGGATATTTAGGAATCAGATATATTGCTTTGTCAAAATTAAAAAGTTCTTATGCTAGTATATTAAGACCAGATTGAGTGATGAATTTAAAAATCCTTGCTGTGGCCATTCTCTGCCCTCCTCATGGACTTCAGCATCCTTTATGTCATGTTTAATATCTCTACAAATAGCATTTTAGTAACTCTGACAAGTTTCTTAAGTAAGATTCAGTTGAATCAGAGGACAACTTAGATTAAAAGTGCCTTGGATAATATGCATCATTATTATTTCCAAATAATAATAATGAAATAGTTTATGCTTGTGCCTTTGCAAATGTGATCATTTCTGTGCAGGAAGACAGCAGTTTCCTGGGAGGGAGGCTCACTGGTTTCTTGCAAAGGTCTCTATGGATATAGTTTTTAGCAAATTTGGGATTTCTTCAGTCTTTTCGCCTTCTATCTAGAAATGTTATGCTGTCAAGCTTAGAAAACATCCCCAAAAATATGTTTGTTTGATTTGGCTTAAAACCTTCTTTTTTTCCCAAAACCATATACCTGGAAAAAGAAACAAAACACAGGCTGGAGTTCTCAAAGTTATAATGAATTTATAGAATTGTCTTTTCTCTCCATTAATATCTTTCATTAATATCAATTAATATCATTATATTAATATCAATTAATATCAATTTCATTACAACCCTTCTTTCCACTTGAATAAGACCAGGAAAAGAGAGTCTGGAAGTGTGGAGTCTTCAGTTCCCTGTTCTTGCAGAGAAGTTTTAGAATGGAAAATCTTCAGTACATGGTGATTTTCTCAGTTTTGTCCTGAATAGCATCAATCAGTCCAAATCTACCTTCAGCTGTTTCTTTCTGCATTTTTATGGGCTCTATGACTCCTCAGGGTTGTGCTCAGGAGTCAGAAAAACACGTAAATCCTCCTAACCTAGTGAATGTAAATTTAGAAGTACATAGGGGAATAACTCCAACTCTCCACACTGAGAGTGTTTGTAAGTATTTACTGATATGTACTGCTGATCTTTCTGGTCTGTGTGTTGTAGTAAATGACCACAAGAACCAGATCTGGAAATGGCACTGAGGTGAGATCTGGGGGATGAAGTGAGCTGTGCTAGAGAATGGATGCATGAGACTTCTCCACTGCATGAAAATAGTTCAAAAGAATTGATCTTAGCCCAGTACAAACAGTCAGCAGAGGGTTTATCATTCTGAGGAACTTAAATGAGCTAGAGAGGAGGTTTGACTCTGAACATAACATAGGCCTGGGTCTTCCCCCATTGTGTCTGCATGGGCTGTAGCAATATAACTAGCTGATTTTTTTATGGTGCTGCTTTTTATTATTAGACTATTATACTTTGTAAAGGTCTGCATGATCAGTGGCAGAAACAAAAACCTATGCTCAATTTATTATACACAACTCTGTCCTAGGCCACAAGACTGATGTTTTCTTGTGCAGCACTTTAAACACATAAAACCCAATAGCTTCAACTAGAAGTTCCACAAGTGCCCCACTAAAGAGAATCAGGGCTTTTAGACTCACACGCTTTTGGCATAGGATGAGAGGATGTTCAGTAGGGAAGAGTAGCAACATTATTGCATGACAAGCCAGGCCACCTGGTCCTTTAGATGGGATTATGTTCTGGGGGATGTTATTTCCGTGGACTCAGCTGCCCTGCTGGCTCAATCAGGTGGCAAGTTGGGTAGGTCCATGGAGAAAACAGGTCATACCACTACTCTGTGTAAAACTGAAAGGGTAGTGTTAAAAACAATGATGTTCCCAGTGTTTGTGGATACAGCTGTTTTATTTATTCATTAATTTAGGTCGATGCTGCCCATTAACAGTAAAGGAAAGCAGATTGTGGTAACAGTGAAGAAGAACCAGTTAACTTATTTTCCTTTCCTGCAGGGTGGAGAGCTTTACAGATTGTTTTAAAAACAATCAGAGGCAGTGCTGCATGCAGTGCTGGAAAGTAAAGGGTTCTTTCCTTTAATGTCCTTACCAGATCCAGTAAAAGCAGCTGCACTTTGTGTTTTTCCATCTTGCCCTGGTGATGACTTAATCTACAGTAGTAGTGCCCATGTTTCTATATTACACAGTTCTCTCTCTCTCTCTGCTTCAGACACTACCAACCTTGCCTGAGTTTCCAGCCTGCTGGTCTCTTAGTAGTAGTGATTAGCTGAGGCCTTAAAATCCCTCTTTGTATTTCACACATGCCTACAGCTAAGCTGGTTCTGTGAATTCAGAAGAAAATGAATGGCTTTTGCCACTGACAGTAGGATATTTCTTCATCTTAGAAAAAAACTTTTGGGACTTTTTCAAGGCATTTGTATATCACAAAAGCATTTATAGATGAAGCTATCTTACAAGACATTTTGTTATTAACAGTTTTATTAAACTGATGCTTTCTCCCACACACTATAAGAAATGTTAAAGTTTTACTCACCCGTCATGTATTGCAGTCTGTGTACACAGGCTTTGCTCGGAATCTGAGAAGTTGGGAAGTTGTATATTACAATCTACCACAACAACTTCTCTTTGGAGCTGTAGATGTCATGACTAAATACAGATGCTTTTCTTGGCAGAAAAATTAACAGATGCAGCAGCAGCACATGGGTTGTTTGGTGTGTGGCGCTCGTCAGAGAGACATGTGAATACCCTCCATAATGTGAAATGTGTCTTTCTCCAACATCTGTAAGAAAAATGGCAGTTCAAATGCATTGGCTACCAGTTACACATTGCCATCTTTGATATTTGAGCAAGCAGGACTCCTATGGGAAGATTGTAGCCGTAATATGGTGTTATTTGTCACAAGGGGATCATCCCAGTTCACTTACCGGAACTTTACTGGGGAGGTAAAGAGAAAACAGAGAAAAGAGTTGTTTAATATTTTAGCATAATACTGAATTAGTCCAAAATGTTAATGCATTTTTTTTCTCGACATTTTTTTTTAAACTTTTTTGTTGGTTTTGCCAACAGTATTAAGCATTTCAGAAAATGAAAAAGAAAAGGGACTGCAAATATTCTTAACTACTGATATCATTAAAGAAAATGATTGTGCTCCTGAATATTTTGCAACATGTAGGAAGAAAGGCCCTACTGGAATATAGTCTAGAGGCTTGTCAAGAAAGTGAATGGAGTTTCTTCTCAAAAGAGTATGACTCTTCATGGCCAGTGGGGCTGTGTGTGTGTGTCTGTGTGGTGAGGGGGTAAGTGGGCTCCCTGTTTCTGTCTGTATGAACTCTTCACAAATGACATATTTCATGAGCTTTGCTGGTTTAGATCCCAGAGACACTCTGAGGGATGGCAAGAGCACTGCCTGGAGAAAACATGGGTTCTACTTTCTTCCAAAATGCTCCTGTGTCATTGCTTTATAAACTAAAAGGAAAAGCACCCACCTGGCCACCTGCCTTTCCTAGAAAGTAAGGACTTCACAGTGTTAAAAGATAATGCAGTTTCTGCCAGTTTTTCGGAAGAAGTCCGAATTGAGTATAACATCGCTTTGTGTGCTAAAACGACCAGCTCACATAAGAAGTTATGAGGGGACTCGGAATATGTTACCTGTAGTGATGACTGGATACTAGAGGGTTGTTGTGTTCAATTAGTTTGCTCTCTCCTTGGCTAATTACAGTTTCCTGAAAATACTGTTAATTTCTTGGAAATTCAAGAGGTCAGCACCACCAGATAAGACAATTGTCACACCACACTATACTTTCGGATGCTCCTAGACTGCATTCATGTTCAGAAATCCAAACGTGTGTTCTCTAATTCTACACTCAGTATTTATTTCTGTCACTTTTACATGCATTTCCTAGAAACCTCTTCTTGTATCTACTGAAAACAAATGAAGCTGGAGTCTAAGTTTGGCAGAAACATTAATTTCCAAATGGCTTGGAATTCTGAGACAAATATTCTCATTATCTATTTGCTGTTCATGATTTATATTTTTCCTTACAAATCCAATGCTATTTTCTACACAGCTTGTTCTGTTGCCTTTCCTTGAACTTGTGCTTCATACTTTTCCAATTTGTTTGTTCTCTTTATTTCTGTTTATCTCTTTATTTATACATTCTTCCATATCCACATGCTCAAGTGTGCTTGCTTACCATCTCTGTATCCTCCTGGCTATCTGGCTGTAGTGCAAAAGCACCAGGCCAAGCTTCCCAAAGTGTCCTCTCCAGCTCTGACTCAGAAGAATCAAGAATAAAAGCTAAAGCATATTCGCATGTTCATGAAGACATTTTATTTGCACTGGTGGTTCTACTCAGTGTCTTAGCCGGTTTTACTGTTAAGAGGCAGAAAATCTAAGTGCTATAATAGCTTACTCCAGTATGATCAATGCAGACTATAATGCTGAATTTAAGAACTAAGACTATTTTCTCAGGTGTAAAAAGTTGGTGATTATGCATTATCTGCAGCTCCTTTGCAGAAAGCCACATTTTTTGTTATGACTTAAGTTGTGCAGATTCAGTGGGTTTGTGTAATACTTGGAAATGTTTTGGTGAGTCGTGGAGGCATAGTGTAAGTCTGCACCTGCAGCTGTCCACCAGTTACAGAGGCCACAGTAGGCAATTTATGTCTGGCCAAGAGAGGGGGTTTTTTTTTTGGTTTAAAACCGTCCATGAAACCAAAAGTAGACTCAGACAATCTGAGGATTGGCTAAACAGTTTCTTATACCAAGGACCAAGATATGACCTACTACAGGAACTGTAGGAAGCTACAGGAAATTAAGCTTCCAAACCATGATTTTCTTTTCTTAGCAAGTGCTGCAACTTCAAGGTACCATGGGGGGGGGGGGCAAAAGGATTAAGTAATAGTAAGAAGGGATT
>VXAK01020253.1:0-22501 GCA_013399435.1 Arenaria interpres | reverse complement strand
GCGGGGAGAGAGGAAAAAGTATGAAGTAATAGTAAGAAGGTATTAAGTAATAGTAAATTCAAGAGGATGCAAGAAATTACAGATACACTTAGGAAAATATGGGTAGTGCAGTGAGTATGCACTGACCTGGAGCTTCAGAGGTCTCTTCATACCCCTTCACTCTCACAGATATCCTAGATAATCTTAGACAAACTTTGTCCGCCTTTGTTCACAAAAAGATGGAGACATCTTTTGTATGTCTCCAAAACCTCTTCCTGTCCCAGAATCCCTGCTCACTGCTGCTAAACTCGCCACATTAAACTGTTCTCTCCCTTGTGAAGGCTCTGGTTCTTTTCACAAATAATCCACTTTTGGTGCACAAGGTGATGCAGAGAAAGTGATTCCTAAGACAGGGACATGGCCAGTAAGCAAACAGATAAGTCGGAACATAGGTGTATGCCTACTTATAGCTATATTAATCTTTTACTTAGCCCTTTTTAAAGCCACGGTGCTGCTTCATGGCCTTTAAGACCCCTGAGGTTTTTAGGGAGCCACATTTCCTAGGCAATGGATACTACAGACAGCAGAAAGCAAAGCTCCCTCCACTTCACAGGAGAAATGAGAGGAAATGAGTGTTTGTCTTCTGTTTTCTTATGGAGAACATTACCTGACCCAAATTACCTGTTGTCTGTATTATCCTGCGTCTCACTGAATACTATGAACATTTGCACACCTTTAGGTTTGTGAATGGTCCTTTAGGCCCACCTACCTACTTTTAGTTTCTTTATCCAGCCAATACGAACAATGATTTTCAGAGGAGTGTGCAGAAAAGATAATCCCAGGAAATGTTGCCCTCTGCCACACCAACATTGTGAAAAGTAAAAGTCATGACTTTTCCATAAATAATGAACTATCTTGTTGTGAAGATTTTTTTTGGTTGGAATTAATTTCACTTTACATTTGGGTTTCCCCTTTTTATGTGGGATACTGAGATTCAAATGAGTAAGCTCAAAACTGTGTCTGTCCAGGATGATGCCATGCTGTGTAACTACATTGTGTAACTCAGAGGAGGGCTATGTAGGAAGACTTTCAGTGTCTGCTTTATTAACATTCATGTCCCTCTGGATTTATCTGAGAATTTATGAAACATGTAAGGGTTTGTTGTCATTTGCAAAAATGTTTTCGTTTCTTTACTTGGCCTTGAACAATAAAAGTAGGCTTCATAAAGGAGATAGGTGAAGTGGTTCACAGTTATGCGTGGTTGTGACTTAGATGCGTACAGCACTTTTATTCCTGGTGGCAGAAGGGTGCTTCAGGGATACATCATTTTACTTCCTGTGAAGTATTGCAGTCACTTATGAAACCGAGGGTCCACAAGGCAGGGAGTGCACATCCCGTGGTGAGTGATGGTCAGTGGGAAGAGGCAGTCTTGCCTCTGAGCACAGTGATGGCTCAGTGCATTTGTGGGAAGTGCCTGGGGACCTCCTGGTGCCCAGGCAGTGCTGCCAAGGGCTGCCTCACAAACATTCTCTGCAAGCAGAACCAGTACACAACTCTCTGGTAGAGGACTGAGTTGCTCTAGTAACTGCCTGGGACTGAGTCATGTGGACATACACCACAGCTGGACTATCACACTTGTTTCTTGCAAGAGTCCTCTGCTCTAAGAAATGCTCGATTTCAGTAGGGGAAGGAAAACAATTGGTGGGTGTAAGGTAGAACAAGAGGAAAGATTTCAACATAGGCTGGTGCTTAAACTGGCATTTCAGTGTTTCCTCCATAAGAATGCTGTTTACATGATGAGGAAAATGTCTGAAATTAAAAAAATATATTTTAAGCTATATGTCAGAACTGGGATTCTTTGACCTACCAGAGGATTTTATTTTTCATGACTCTCATGGTTTAAGGTGTATTTGAAAATTCCCTTGGTTATTGAGGGACAGACCTCAGCAATTAGTTGTTGGATCTCTAGGTGTTTATTCACACCTAAAAACTTCTGCTTTAGTACTCTTGGTTCAGCACTTTGAAAGAAGCAAATTCCATTAACTCTAAATATAAGATCATTGACATCATTGAATAACTTGTTCTTATAGAGCACCATAGCCCACAAAATTAATTTGAAAAGCATTTGACTTTTGCTCGTCCCTTTTTAAAAAAATATATGCCAGGGGTTTAAGGTTTGAGCAAGCATGCTACTGCAAAGTAAATTAAGGTATGCATTTACAGTGTGCCAGCGACTCCTTGAGAACTGCCTGTGTATGAATTCCAACAACACAGTAAGTGTCAGGGAATACATGGCTCAGATGAATGGGTGAAGGACCTTGGGTTCAGTGAATGGTGTTGCAAGGCAGGAGCATGCACCAAGCACTCACTAGAGGATAGTGAAGCCACTGAGAACTACTACCGTCATGTCTATTGCAGTAGCTTGTCCATTTGCTTTTAAGTCTTAATTTCCTAACTGAACACCTTGATTTTTATTAAAGCTCTCCTTCCTTCTTAGACCAGGTCTTATTAGCGTGAAAGAAGTAAAGGCTCACACTGTAACAGCTAGAAAGAGTTCAGTTTCCAAAAAGGGGAAAGTGGAAGCTCATATCCATGCCAAGTAAGGAGGTAAGCCATAGGGCTAGAAGAAAAATCTCCAGGGGTCGTCTAGGTTGATGTCTAACCTGACAGATGTCTAACCTGAAGAAAACCCTCCACTGAAGCAGTTTTTATCACTGTGTTTCACTACACTTACAGATTAAAAGACTGTTTTTCTAATCTTCCTTAATCTAAGTTAAGCCTATTTTTTACCTGGTAATTCTCATGGTGGACACATATGTGAGCTGATGACCAGCTTCACATGTTTAAGTTCAAATCTCTGTAACTCCAGATCCTTTATCAGTGTACTGTCAGTTACTCTGTCTTTCAAACTAGTGTATTTCATTTTGCTTCTTTAATTGTAGCCCCTTGAAGTTCTCTTTGCTGAATTTTATCCTGTTGATTTCAAATGACCTCCCCTCTTTCTTGGGATCATTTTGAGCTCTGTTTCTGGCCCTGAAGGTGCTTGTGATGCCTCCCATGCTCTTGTTTTTGGCAACTCTGGACAGGACAACATGTATGACCAGCCACTATCGCTGACCTGCCCTCCTTTCTGATGATGAGATTAGTAATTTGAATGTTCAGCTACATTTTTTTTCCTGTAAAAAGGTAGATCTCCTGCAGTTATTCTTTCTCATTTTGGTCAATTGCTATTTTCATGCTTGTGCTATACATATTGCTGCAACCTGAGCCATTTTGTGTTAAGCAATGCGCAAACACTAAACAAAATGATGCTCATAGATTGAAAAGGCTTGCATTTTAAGTAGAAAAAAGGCAACAGATTGATAAACCTGTGAGAGGACCACAGAATTAAATTTTCTGTTTGGAAAATGGTTTCTAAAGAACTGCATGCTTAGTAAGTACAAAGTTGTTCTGAAGTAGTGCTGTTCAACCTTGTGAGTTTAAGTACCCATATAAATCACCAAAATCCCATTTTTTCACAGAAAAAAAATATGTATTTTTTAATTATATGAGGATGTTGCTTCTGATGTGCAAAACCAAATATGTTCTCTTAGATTTCACAACCATAATTTCATTTTTATTTAAGCACACATTCACTGAATTTGTGCCTGCGCTGAGATTTTATAAATGGCTGCATGAACCAGCTTATTAATTTAATCATTCAATAAAGGAGGGCACTGTAGAATTAATCCTGATATACCTTATCTTCCATTGGTGAACCTTGTCCTTCCTCTGGGAGGGAAGGCATGCTTTACATATGATCTCTGTATAGGAGCTATATAATGTTTTTATTACTGTTTTATGACAATGGTAAAGTGGGTTTGTTCTTCTGTGTCTGTTTCATGTGACTACCACAAGTTTGTCTGTTTGGTTTTTTTTTAAAATCCTGCTCTTTTAAGGCAATGAGGCTTTTGTGGTTGCAACGTCTGTGTGACATCTATCCCCCATTAATCACTTGGGTACCTACGTGTAAGTGAGCTAATGTGAAAGATTGGTAGTGCTGTTGGAGACATTAGGAAGTATAAATGTTTGGTGAAAGTAGGAAGAGAACAAAGGAGAGAATATTACATTGTTACATTTGCTGAGAAAAAAGCAGCCACATGAGCTTAATTAACCGTGACAGGCAATGGCAGATGACAGCAAGGTTAGGGACATGGCAGTCTGTGGAAAAGCTTGAGTCTGATCTGTCATCAGTCAGATCCTTGAGACTCCAGTGTCATGACAAAATCCACTGGAAAGCAGGCTTTACTTGTTCTCTTGCATACAGAACAGCTTGGTATCTCTGGCTTTTATGTATTTTTTAGTATTTTAACATTCTGTAGCCATTGTGAAGGGTAGCAATTGCTAGCTCAGGGCCAGGAAGCAGAGACCTCAGCAAAGAAGCTTGAACCCTGAGTTAGCAATTGCCATGCATTCAGATGAAGTGGAGATACCAGAAAGAAAAACAAGTCAAACAAATTAAGACTTCTGATCAGATACATGAATAAGCAGAAAAAACACCTGCTCCTAAGCAAGAGCTCCATGTACCCTGTTTGACAAATGTTGATAGCACCCTTCTTCCTCCTGGCGGAGGCTGTCCACCAAAGGAACACAGCTGGAATGGATGACTGGCTTGACCTTTGGGAAGGGAGGAACTAAGGAGGAAACCTAAACTCCCAAATTAAAAAAAAATAAAAATCAGACCTTAAAGGTTGCTTCAGAGAGTGGCTGCAGCTTGAGGAAGTCACTGAGCACGAGTGCTGGCATGAAACAGAAGATTGTGAACTGTGATCTGGAACAGCCAAAGTTCTCATGGTTTTTGCAAGTTAGATAGATAGGACATAGGCAAGCACCTGCCCCACAGTACCATTCTGAAGTATTTTGAAAAGTTTTTTCTCAGAAGAGGAATCTCTATGCATATTGCCTTTGCACTGTTGCCATTGCTGCTGAAAAGTAAGCAAACTTTTTGAGGTGGGTAGCTTTCTGCTGGAACTGGATGGACAGTTCTAAATCACTTCATGTAGCCTACCTGACAGCCTGTTTTGTCACCGCATTGGCAGACACCCTTTTTTTTGGCCGTAAGCAGAATAACCTGCCTTGAAGACAAACTGGTATGGCTGTTCCCTCTGAGAAATGTAAAGCCACATTTATGCGCAAATAACAGTGAGCAGATAGTAAAATTTTGAAATGGAAGATGTTTTTCACCCATTTCTGGCATGGTGCAAAAGATAATGCTCCCCCTTGGCAAGAAAAAGAATTGCATTCTCCTTGGAAAAATACCCAGCCTGGATGGGGTGTGCCAGTCTTAGCTATGTGAAAAAGAATGTCAATTTCTCCACTGCTGTTGAATAGAAAACATGATGAAATGTTAGTCAGTTCATAATATCTTGCTGGAACTTGCTAGACTTCAGAAAACGAAAATAAGCAATGAATGCAAAGATGGGCAAGATCATTTTAGTTCTGGAATTTGTTTTCATATCTACTTCTCAGGGAGGAAAAACAGCTGTACATTTGACAAACAGTTTTTCAGGTGAAAATGTGCTGCTTTCTTTTTCTGCTGGTCCGGGAAATATACTTTATTGGGTTCTGGCAAAATGCATAGCATGAAATTAATAATTTTTTGCAAAGTAGCAATGTAAAATAAAATCCTGGGCTTGCCTTAAATGCTATGAAGGGCACAAACTTCCAGGATCTAACAGAAACTGGGTGGCTCACTAGTCCATACCATGACTGTATATGGTCCTGAATGTAAAGTGGAAAGAGCATTTGGAATAGATGTGTATGTGGCATAACCATAACTACCGTACCACTGAGATCCAATCATCCAATACAATAATGTAATTGAACATTACATTACAAGATTTGGGGGTGCCACCCCTTGGGTCAGGAGTATTACTCAGTGTGAGTAAGAGGGACAGGATCAGCCCCAGAGTGAGGTCAAGATCACAACTGGTGAAAAATGCTACTTGTTACAGATGGGTTGCTATTTTGCTGGAGAGTATGAAGAGGCGTGACAGCTTTAGTAAAGGTGATGCATAGGCTGTGGTGGATTAAGGGTTATTTGGTTTATTGGCTAAGGATCTGAAAGTAGCTTTAACACAAGGCAAAAAAAACCTCAATGGCCCAGTTTCTTTTTTTTTTTGTCTTCAGGTTTCCTGGATGATGCAGCAAATTGCATAAGGCATTTTGTCTTACGCAACTTCACGTCAGGTTATACAGCTGATGCAGTCTGTTGTAATTAGGCTGGCATATGAGAAAACTCATGTTTCTGAATGGGAAGACATTATAGTAGAAATCTTGCTGCTTTTTTCGTGTTTAGTTTTATTTTGTTTTTGTGCTCTTATGTTGGTTGGCAGAGAACAAAGATCTAGACTTTATGATGACAAAGCTGTAAGACGTGGGAGGTGATGACAGTGGAGTGACTGAGCAATTATGCAGTCATGGCCAGCCTGAAGCAGCAAGATGCTCTTACCCGGAGCAGAGAGAGATCAGTATCACTGAGACTGCTGCTGCCTTCCCATGTCTCACCAAAATAAAAAAAAAGGAGACCTGCTTGCTAGGTAGGACTTCAGTGCTTCTGTTTGTCCCAGAGCCAGATCTTAAGACAAGGCATCCTAAAAGCTCAAGAACCAGTTAATTTCAATATTTATGACATTTCTGTGGATGAAAACACACTTTACAAGCCAAGTAATTCTTCCACTTTACTCTGCTTTGGTGAGACCTCACCTGGAGTATTGTGTGCAGGTCTGGAGCCCTCAATATAAGAGGGACATGGACCTGATGGAGCAGGTCCAGAGGAGGGCCACAAGGGTGATCGGGGGGGTGGAGCACCTCTGCTACGAGGACAGGCTGAGGGAGCTGGGGCTGTTCAGCCCGAAGAAGAGGAGGCTCTGGGGAGATCTAATAGCGGCCTTCCAGTACCTGAAGGGGGCCTACAGGTGAGCTGGGGAGAGCCTGTTTCCAAAGGCCTGTAGTGACAGGACGAGGGGCAATGGCTTTAAGCTGGAGGGGAGCAGATTTAGATTGGAGATTAGGAGGAAGTTCTTTACTGTGAGGGTGGTGGAGCACTGGAACAGGTTGTCCAGGGAGGTTGTTGAGGCCCCTTCCCTGGAGATACTCAAGCTGAGGCTCGATGAGGCCCTGGGCAACCTGGTCTAGTTGGGGGTGTCCCTGCTGACTGTGGGGAGGTCGGACTAGATGACCTTTGGAGGTCCCTTCCAGCCTGGACAATTCTATGATTCTATGATTCTAAGTTATGTCTGTCCTACTTCATGCAGTTTCTACCACTCTCTGTTCCCCTGACTGTCTTTGATTTTTGCTCACTTACTGGTTTTCTCCAGATGGCCTGGTAATGAGTGGTTCTAGCTTTATGCTTTTAGGTACAGAACAAAACTGCTGAAGTTAGAAGCCATGTTATTTTCTTGTAGCAGCAACAAACAGCTCTACAACTTTTTCTAGTTCATATCGGCCCCTTAACCCTGTTAGACATTTATGCTTGTTCCAGTAGAAAAGAAATGTGGCAGAAGCTGTATGGCCTGCTCATTCAAGAGGCTGAGTAAAATACAGGACATCAATCAAGAAATTAACCTGAGTGATTACTGGAGGAGGTATTAAGTCACACATCATGCGAGGTGCCGTTACAGTTTGCAATATCAGTGGTCCAAGTACGTTATATAAATGCTGATGAAAGCTAATTTCAGTGTTCTTTCTAGCAAGTTCTGTTTTGGGGTACAGTTATCCAGCTGGGTAAGGGAATCTGAATCTTGCCAAAGGCCAAATGAGCGTTGTGCTGGGTGGTTTGTAATGCGTAGCCCCAAGGGTGTCGGGGTTGCATACCTTTCTTTGAAATGGTACATTGTAGCCTGACATTTTAGGTTACTTGGATTTGTGGATCTTCTCAAATATGTTACATACAGGGAAATAAGAAATTGCATAACTAAATTTCAAGGTTGTATATAAATAGAATCATAGGATCATAGAATTGTCTAGGTTGGAAGGGACCTTTAAGGTCATCTAGTCCAACCATCAACCTAACTCTGATAAAAACCATCACTAAACCATGTCTCTAAGCTCTATGCCTACCCACTTTTCAAATACTTCCAGGGATGGTGCCTCAACCACTTCCCTGGGCAAGTGATAATATGAAGAATGTTTCCCACAGTTCTCCATTTCAGGACCAGGCATTTCTCGGTCAGACTGGTACATACAGCTGCTGGGACTGACTTTGAGCAGGGAGTCACAGGACTTCCTCATGCTACACAAAGTTCAGGCAGCCTGTTTTTAGTGTAATAATGTAGGAATTACCATCATTTGTGAGCTTGCATCAAATAGGTGTAAACAGATGAATTAGGAACATGTATATTGCTTTCCCCCCTCAGCATCACGAATGTGTGCATGTCCGTTTACATGTCCTCACCTTCCTCTGGTAAAATCTCCTCTGCTGTATCCACATCCCTAAAAGATGTGTGGATAACTGTCTATCCCAAATGCTCTTCCCTTTTCACAACCAGGACCAGGTACCCATCTCACAAAACGTTTGTCTCCACAGCCCTTCTCAGGCCAGCAGCCTCGAGGCAGGGAGCATCCCAGGGTGCAGGAGGACTCTGCCACTGTGCTGTCCCAGCCCTCCTCCCCCAGTTAGCAGAAGATAAATGTTTGGAAGCTCAAACCTCATAGAAAATTCTCTACGAATAATGCCAAAGTTGTCATAGTGCATCAAGCGGGCACTGTTCCTGGATAAGGGGGCCTGACTGTACTGCAGGCTGCTAGTAACCCTCCGATGCTACTCTTCCCTTTCTGCTGACATAAATGCTCATATAAGCTATACTGTTAAGCCCATTTCCAAGGGCAGTCTTGAAAATTGGTTCCTCAAGTATGTATAAGACATAGTCAGAACGAAAATTTCTGTCCTCTATGAAACAGGAATGCATTTCCACAAAGGGAAAAAGTTGAAAAAAAATTATGTTTCTTGCTGGATGAAAAGTTTTGAATAAATGATTCATAATTAAAATGCTTCAGTTTGGTCTGTGGAAAGCGTACCAACACATTTCATTTTGAGTTGTTTCAAAAATTAAACCACACTTCCCAAAAGGAATTGTTTTCTCCCAGCAGTTGTCGTTCACATGTCTTGTGCCCTTATTTTCTCCATTGAGTTGGATTATGTATGAGTCTGCATTTCCCAAGGCATAAGATGGCCTCTCCCACTGTGCTTGATGCTTATGAAAATTTCAGTTTTCTGAAAACTGAATTTTCCACTGAAAACAGAATTTCTGGCCTTGCCGATTAGTCATCCCCTCAGGCACTTTCAGAGTCTTTACTCACAGCTTCTTTTTTCCCCTTCTCTCTTGCTGCCTCTTAATCTTTGCATGGTTTTGTTTTCTACAGAGGCCATGTCTTCCTGAGCAACCACAGTGATGTACCCATGGTACAGAAGGAAATCATATCTCATTGTCATTGTTGTTAGTGGGTGCTGATTGTTATGGGATGTTAGCTACATTCAATATTCCACTACCATGTCTGTATACTTCTGTCTGCCTCCTTATTAGTTCAGAAAAAGTGCAGTGGGTGTCTTTCGGGACTGAAGGTGAGTATATTACAATCATAAAAAAAATAATTCCACAAGGTTTGAGTGTCCCCTTCCCTTCAACAAATAGCTCCATCTCAGTTGGTTTGGTTTTTCGTTTGTTTGTTTGTTTGTGTGCTGTTTTTTTGTTTTGTTTTGTTTTTTTTTTTTGTTTTGTTTTTTTTCACATCTGTTTTTCACTGTAGGATAATTCTTCAAGAGACTGTGAAAAGGGGCTGGGCATGCCCGACTGCATCATAGAGATGAGGAGCAAGCATCCAATTCTCCGGTAGTTCCCCACTGCCTGAAAACCTGCATGGCCAGTTCAGTTTTATGTTCAGAGACTGAGCAAGTCAGCTTTGCTGAGGGACAGGATGGTGCAGCTGTAGGTCTCAGCTCTGAACAGCAGGGTTGGAAAGGCTTGGTGCCCTGCACTCCAGGCAATCAGCCGTATGCATCACCTTTCCCAGTAATCTCTGGGGAAGGAGGCACCTCTTTGGGCTTTTTGGCTCTTGAGTATTGCACAGAGTCAGTCTTTCTGTAGAAGGACTTGCAGAGGTAACCTAGGAGGCCGAAGGGCAAGTCCCTGTGCAATCTGCAGTAGGCAGGGACTGTTATGGGTGGCCTGAAATCATGGTTGCCTGAAGGTGGTAAAAGGGTTCCCATTCTTCGGCTCTGGATGTCACCTGTCAGCTGGCAAGTCTGCACTGCACACTGTTTATCTCACGGTTTAGGTTGGGATGCGGGACTTACTTTCTCTCCTGCTGTGTTGGCTTTGCTGTTGGGCTTGCAGCCAGGGACTGCACCAACCAGCAGGACACAATGTGGTCTGCAGGTGATGCCTGGGTGACCCAGCCACGACAAAGGATCAGAATGCGAAAACCCATTTGATGGTAGTCTGCAATCTGCAATCTGTTTGGGACATGCTGATGAAGCTACTATTTCTGCTCCTGTTACTTCTCTGGCATGTTTAGAATTTGCAGAGTTCTCGTTTTCTCCCCTTTTCCAGCTTCTAGAAATGTGTGGGAACCAGTTCACTAGCTGCCTTTGAAATTCTCACCCCTGCTTTTAATTACTCACAGTTTCCCTAAAAGTTATTTTTAAGATTCTGTATTTGCCAACATTTGATCTTCACATCTAATTTGTAATTTAAGAGCTCCACCCTGAAGTAATTTGAAATAATTCTAGGCTTTGTCATACGAAGATCATATCCCGCTGTAAAAGCTCGTATAAATTTCAAGATGCTGTTATCTTGACATTAACTGAAGATATTTCTATGACCCATGTTTAAGCTGAACCTTCTCAGCTGTTCATATAGGATTTAGTAAACTTACCTTCTTGCCACAAGTGGGAAAAATTACTCTATTTCTCTCCTAGCCACTTCTTTTGCATCGTATAGAAAAATATATAAAAAGAAAACCTGTAGCAGGCAGCTGCATTCTCACACCTTTCTGTCTGGGTTTATTACTCTTTCACTCTGTTAATTTATGTAATTAATTATAATTAAAGGGTCATTTTCTAGTGATACTTCAAATAGTATATCTACCATCATTTCCTGAACCTCCAGTGGCCGTGTTCTTACTGTGTCAATACCAAAAGTTGCTGTGCAGGCAGTGTAGGTGATAATAGTGTCCATAGTTTTCACCCAGGTGCATGATCCCTTATATTGTTTACATCTGCGTGTGATCTAACTGTGGTTTGGGAGCTCCTGGAGCTACTGCTGGCAGGCTTCTACACACAGCCATGGAGAAACGTGTGACCATGGGAATATACTATGGTGTGAGCACATTCAGTTGAAGTTGATTCTACTATGCAGTGTGTGTTGCAAAACTGGGTGATTTCTTTCCTCCTGCAGCTTGTGCCCACTGAGCTAACCTGCAGCTGTCCTCCTAGCCAAACTGACACTGCCCTGCAGCCCTTGCAGTGGTAGCTGGATCCTTGGGCCCCTTTGACAAGCTCTTGGGATCCTTCTCAAGACAACCCTGGGGCTACCGTTCCTCTGGACCCTGGCCTTACCCATTTCTGGATGCATGCTGTTCTTTCTGTGCAAACCCGTTACCCCTGTAAGAGTTGGCATCTTTCACAGCCTATCCTCCTCTTTATGATGGGTCAGTTTTCTACCATGGATTTCCCTTCAGGAACTTCTCTGTTGAGAAGCTAGTTGCCACATGGCCTCTAGATCATGCCTCTTGGCCTGCTGCAGTCAACAAGTATCTCTCTTTCAAATTGACACTTTGACTTTTCCCAGTTGCAACTTCTGCGGTTCCAGCTTTTGGCTTGGGAAACCTCAGCTGAATGAGTCAGTGAGGTCGATATCCCAGGCCTTGTACATACTTCAGCCACAGCTAAATAAATTTCTTGATAGGAACTTGGTTTCCTCTTGCTCCTCATATTCTTGTTGGAGACTACTGCCTCTGCCTCCTCAAACACCTACCGGTCATCTCTTGCCTCCCTCCAATTTCTCTTCTAGTTTGCCCTATGTTTAATGGAAGAAAAGGAGCTGAAAAGAGGATATTTAAGAATATGCAAAGTAAGAATAGGTTGAAGTGAAACATCAGTAGGAAACCGTGAAGACAAGCAAGGAATTCATGGGATGAAGGAAATGTTTTCTTCTGTGACAAACGATTAAGCAAGTCTCTAAAAGGTTGTTCATGACCTGTCCCTGGCATAACAGCACATAATGTTCACCAAGCTCTTAGAATATCCTGATTTGGAAGACACCCAAGAGGATCATCGAGTCCAACTCCTATGCCTTGCTTAGCTGTTGTTCAGTTAAAACATATTTTCTAAACTGTTGCGTCAATTACCGTTTATTTAGAATGAGAAGTAGGAAATGCTCAGCGAACTGTTTCACAGCTCCAGCAACCCTTGGGCACAGGCTGAACAGGGAAAGACTATGTCTTTTCCTGCTTCAGATCTCCTTCAAACACTGTCTCAAATCCTCTGAGATGCAGACAGTCTGTAGCTACTATTGCTTTTACCAGTGACAGAAAGAAAAAAGTAGTTGTGGAAACAGTACAGTCTTGCCGGGGTTCATATTCTAGCTGCATCTGCAGAAATGGGTAGAGATCTGTCCATGACCTCCCTATTTGTCTGACGGTGGCACAGGCTATGAACAGATATCACCTTTCATTGAGGAGACACACTTTAAGAAGCAGATTTTAAACAATGCTCTCTATTTTTTCAACATCAAATGCGAGCATCAGGAAATGTAGCAGCTTGACATCAGCTAGACATCTAAATATATGATTGCACCTGCAGGCAAAGTACTCAGACATTTAAATTATAGGAATTATACCGTAGTTATTTGTGGGTACAAAAATAGATAGGTAAAGCATGGTGAAAACCCAGATCCCGAGGTTTTATTTTAACTGCATTTGACTATTAGACATTCTCTCTTGTTTTTACCATTCCCACGTTACCCAGTGGGGGCTATAGCCCTTGTAAGTATACTGAAACACTATGTAAGCCATGGCATCAAACGACTGACAAACCAAAAGCTATAATATTCCACTTGCCTTGCAGGAAAACTCATTTTTTCTTAATGGCCAGTCAGTGGTATTTGACTGTTAAGGATGACATCCACTGTGGGAGGAAGGGAATGCACTGTGTGCATTAATTAAACTGCATGTCATTCAGACGTGATACCTGCATGGAGTTCTATGGACCTTTCCAAAAATCTCCTGGGATGACTGGGGAATACTGCTTCAGCTGCATTCTGCTTCCTCATTTTCATATTTTTGCTGAAGCTGAAACCACTTTGTATTCATGGGTTTTCTGGCCTGTGTTCATTAGCTGTCCCTACTGTCTAGTGTGCTTACTAGGCTGTCTTCCTTCACTGCTTTCCTCATACCTTATGTTTGTAGAACATAAAATGTGTGCACTTAAGTTTGTAACTGTCCTGGTAACATATCACAGCAACATGTGGACCTCATATCAGCAAAAATTAGTTGGGTTATTCCAAAGAGGAATGAAGAGTAAACTAATGTCACTGACCACTCATCCCAAAACACAGCGAGGTGTCACATACCATTTGCAATGGAAATGCATGGATACTTGCCAAAAGTATCGTGGTAGCTTTCTTCATATCAATACCAAGAAAAAACCAAGAGGTCCTGCCCTCTGTGACTGTGTTTCTGCCTGAAGCATTGGTTGATGCACCGCTTTCAATAAGCATTGCCGGCTCCTCTGCGAGTCGTCTTTTTAAGTACAGGGCTGATGTCTGATGCTAGGGAATGGGATTCATCCTCCAGGTGAATGATGGAGTGTTGCCAGGTCACCACAGACCTCAGTGCATAACCTCTACCGAGGATTCAGATATTGATGAAAACTTTGAGTGTATCTGTTGATAAAATAGTGAAAATTGAAAGGCTTGATTAATTTAGTTGAGAAAGTTGATTGCAAATCTCATAGGACAAGGCTTTCATGTGGAATTTCTCATAAATATTACAGCTGTTTATAAGGATTTTACATAGCTTCAAGGCTTTGTATTTTGAAACTTCCTATCTTTTCATGAACTGGAGATAAAATTACATAAAGCAACAATCTAATATTCTTTTATGTTCCCCTTTTTGATCTTGCCCTCCTTCACCCTTGAAAAAAAATGATTATTTTGAATGTCTTGTAAGTTTAGTTGCTTTTTTTCCTTATAATTACTTTGTTCAGTCTTCACAGAGCTCAAACCTTCTGTTGTCCTCAGAGATTAGATCATATATTTGAAAGTAGTATTGCTTTTGCAGGCACTGAAGATATTTTTAAAAGAGAAAGAAACATTTCAATAGGCATACCTTTCAGGGCATGCTATTAAATGCCACTGGATTGCTGAAGTATTTTTCTGAGCTATGTAATGCAACCAGTAACAATTAACCCATCTGGCTATGTGTCATCACTTAGAGACTTCATGATGCTCCTACAAGTTTGATTACTGTGTCCCTATTTTACAACATGAAGGTCACTCTGGAGATTCATGCTAATTGTCCAGACATCCACCAGGTTTTCTTCTCTCACTTTTCAGATCCTTAACTACAGAGGGCTGGGGCCTGATCTTTGAATAGAGTTGAGAATGTGCGACTCCAAAGAAAGGCAAGGGATATTTAAGGACAATTACTGCTTTGACATACCAAAGGTCCAAGCATCTCTAATGTTTTACTTTGGAATTAAGTGGCTTCATTTTACATTATGGCTATAATCCTGATTTTGAGTCCAGTATGTTCTCAACTACTTTTCCTATAATCTCTTTGGCAGAAGGAAAATACTTCAGTCTTTTTCCAATTATTATTTTGTCGGCTTTTATCTTGCTATCTTGCTTGTTTATGTACAAGAAGAGTTATGCTTTGTGCCTCCATAAAGTGTTGCATGTTAATCAAATAATCAAGTGGGAAAGAATTTCAGCAGGTCTACCTCCAAGACAAATATTAAGATATAAAACTGTCCTCAGAGTTAATCACTCTTCATTTCTTAAGACTCTCTTTTTCCTTCTCTCCCGTAGTTCCAGCCTTTTTGTACCGGACTGACTACCCACAAAAGAAGTATTTCATCAGCATGGCTGTAGGAAAAATGTTGTGAAGGTGAAATGCACAAATTAATCAGGAGAAGAATTAACCCAAACTACAGTATATACATAGATTGTGTGAGATCAGTGACAATGATTTAAACACAATGGCATTTTCCAGCCTGTGAGCCAAATGAATACATTTGAAGACAAATGTACACAGTTTATGTTTACAGTCTACAAAAGGTTAATGCTTCCCAATTATTGCAAAATAATCTACCTTTTATCTACAAAAGGTTAATGCCTGCCAGTGCTGTGTGAAGCCTGTCTAAAGCTATACTCCAAAAGCCAGTCCCAACATGGATAAAACAAAATGTTACCAGGGTCTGAACTGAGTTTCTCCCTATGTTGATGTGCTTCTGTAATCTCATGGAGGCATGTGTTAGCACCTTGAGCCAAGCATGATGTCACGGTCATAATTTGCAACCCTCACCTCAGCTTTAGTAAAGGTTGTGATAACAGCAACACGTGCTTTCACATGGAATATTCTGTAGCCTTATTGAATAAGCTCTGAAGGCAATATGATCTGCAGACAGTGTGTAGCTGAAGAATAATGTTTTCATGCACTGCCTACAAGGGAACTTTCCATTTATTACATGTTGTAAACAGTTTTTCCTTAATCTGTCTAAAACATCTGTTGGAAAGGTTATTGAGGATCTTCTGGACCTCAAGACTTGTTAGTACTGTTAATGCTTTTGATACGTGTTAATACATAGGAGATAAAAATGAGTTGTAGTGAACTGACTTTTCACAGGGAAGTAAATAATGATGAATTTAACCTCCTAATTTAAAACTGATTGCAACCACCACCGTTTATAAAATATTCATCAGTCCATGTGATAATATTGACTCACCATTCTTTTTTATAGGTTCTATGCACCACAATGACAGAAAATAAGCAGGGCAAAGGAAAACAAAACAGATTCATTCTTCTAGGTCAATGTGATTGCTGTGTTTGAATGTGTAGAAAGCAGCTAATGTAATGAATATCCAAATATAGGGAATATCCATTAGAGANGTAGAATGAAGAACTAGACTGGTGATTAAATATAGTAGCAATTTTCTGTGGTGAGATTTCACACAGGGTTCAAACTCCTTGAATGGTTAAGATTTTTCCCTTGTTCACATGACTATGGATGCTCAGCCATTTTCAAAGTCTTTGAGACAAGAACTGGCTTGAGCTTATCAGCAATTTAAGCAAAATGAATCATGAAGTGGTAGCAGGAGGATTGATGAGAGGCTCTAATAAGTGCTGAGGATGCTCGGAAAGACAGCAAAGAGCTGAGATGTGGTGTGAAAGGGCAGAAAAATGGGGAGCTCACAGTGATTTTGGTGATCCTTTCAAATGGGCACTTTCTGTTGGTCTCATTATGTGGAAATTAGGCCACGCTATCTTTGTAAAGCCAGTTTCAGAGAGACTGTGTTTGGCTTTTTTACTGGTCATGTTTGGCTGAAGTTTTGGCAATACTGGAAGGGTCTCAAAAATGTTTTGTGTAGGTTTGGAAAAATTTCTTTCAAGGTTTATCAATACAAATATTGCTGAATGGGTCTACTTAGTTCCTTATGAGACATATCCCATGCAGATGCATTTTACTACTTTGGTGGCATATCAAAAAGCTCCTGGAGATGCCTGTTGTGTTTATACTGACAGCAATTGCAAGCACAAATGTTTTCACCTCTCAGTAATTTTATCATGAATCTCGTACTATGTGGTGTTTTCTTCAGAGCCTCAAAATCTCAAATATTTCTAGAAATTCACTTTTGTTCTCGGCATATGTGCAAAGAGAAAATGGAAAATACAGTAAAATGTAGTACTTCGGGGACCTGAAACACTTAACACTTTCATACTGAAACTAATTGCATTTTTGAACTTGCTTAGACATCAGGGCCATTACAGGAAGGTTGATAAAGTCAAGGCTGTTGGTAATGCACATTATTCTACTCCAGTGTTCCCTACTTCCCCACTATTCCTGGTTATGGTTTCAGCATGCCTTTTTGGTCCTTTAGGATATTTCTAATTTAGATTAGACCCATACTTGGTGATGTATGAAACCTTAACAGATTGTGAGGCCTTGGATAGGCCTGGTATGCTCTGAAAAAGTTTTGAGCTTTTTGGAAGATTACCTGCTTTGAATGCTTCAAAATCTGGAGTTTTCAGGGGGTGTGATATTTTATACCATATTCAGAAGAGACCCACTCTACTACTTGCTGAAAAAATACTTCTGGCGGGAGAAGTTGTTGAGCCACAATTAAAATGAGGGTTTCATTAAAAAAAAAAAAAAAAACAGATCAGAATTTGGCTTTTGGTAATTATTATGTCTTTCAAAAACACAAACAGTTTTGTCCCCAATTAAAAGTTTATAACAAGATATATTGGGTCATACTGAATGTGAGACAGATATCAGATTCAGTGGAGCTGTTTAGCCGATTTGTGTTTATAACACAGCCTTCAAGCTCTCAAAGGTGCTGTAGGGTCCCCTTATAACATTTTTAACACAAATTTTTGTGTTAAGGGTCTGTGTGTGCATGCTTCAAAATGATCCTGCAACAAGGCTTCTCCTTGTATATATGGTTACAGGAAATTTATGACAACAGAACCCATAAACTTTCCCATGGGCTGAAACTTATAGTGCAGCAGGTGTTCAGAAACTCCAGATGGTGTCAGGTAAGATTAGCAGAAGGTAGGATGAAAAACACAGTTCTTAGAATACTTACCTCCTCTTCTCTCACTTCCCGTAAACCGCAGGTTGTTTCTCTTGAGTGTCTTAAACTCAAAAAAAATGGAAACACAACCTACAGCTTAGTGTCATGAAAAACAATAGGGATCTTCCTGCAAGTCAGGAATGGTGATTTGTTGTCAACGAAAGCAGAAGACACTCAAGAATGAGCAAAAGAGTGAGGGAAAAATAGATAAATTATATTCATGTTCTTACAGCAGACTGGCAGGGGAACAAATAAGCTTGTAGAAAGTAGCAGGAAAAAGAAACTCCCTCTTTTATTGATGATGACAGCTGCTGCAGTCTCCTGCACGTAGCCTATTCGTTTCCTGTAATGTCTGTGAACCTTGGCATTGTGCATGGACTTCTCAAAATTTGTGCTGTACAAATAGAGAATAAAATGAAGGCTGCTGTGCCACAGACTGTGCAAATGTTGGAAGGATTTACTGGGAGGTGGAGCAAAGTGCGCTGTAGCTCAGCAAGGAGCATTACCTGGTGCAAGGTAAGGGTTTGTGCGCTGCAGGACGTACTCACTTCTGCTCAGCCGGGTGCAGCTTAAACTTCTGCAACTCATTCACTCAGAGGGGAAACCACTGGTCCTTTCTTAAAGCAACTAAATCTAATAGGCATATAAAAAAAATATTTAATACCTGAACTTTAAAAAGCAGACTTTACATAGGTAATTAATGGTCTAGTAAAAAAGCAGTATGACTAAAAAATGAATTGAACACAAATAATGGTTTTCAGCTGCTTAAACTGCTCCAAATGACAACAGATGTTGCCACAGAAGCATTGTGAGAAGGTAACGGTCTACTTTATGCATGTCCCAGACAGAGCAGTGCAATGGCACTGTGAGGTTGCTGGGGCTGTTTTAGCATCCACACAAACCTTAAAGAGCACTGTGGATTTTTACTCTTAAAGGTTTAGCTTCTGTGTTTTGCTAACGGGTCAGATGGAATATTAGAAAGTCCACTAGTGCTGGAACACTATATAGGAGTTCACTATTCCTCATCAACCGTCACCTGGACTGATTTAATAACCAAATGTTACACGAAAAATAACACCCCCCATCTAACAAGTAGCCCTCTTGTCAGTTCAGAAGGAATACTACTATTACTGTGGACAATGGAGTACTATGGGTATTTATAAGGATGACCTTGGTTAACGTGTGGAGAAAAGCTCCTTCAAATGAAGTTAAGCTGAAAGCAAAAAGCATATTGCTGTTATGCAGGTTGTTTCTTTTCTCCCCCAACCGGGGTATAGCACTGCATCATGCATCTGACTGACATGGTTTTGAACAAGTTTATCCCATATGTTTTGCAAAGCCAAAAACACTGAATGTGAGGGAATGTTTCCTGTTTTTTTTTACAAAGGAATTCACAAAATCTAGCACTGTAACAATGCCCAACCAAGTCTTTTGTAATATAATGAGTGTTCATCTACGTAATTCTTTGCAGTTTAGTTAGGATTCTGTTTGGTCAACCACTGAAGCATGATGGCTGTGAAAAAAAAAAAAAAAAGAATAAATTGTGTATCTATTAGAAAACTGCATATGACAGGGCTAAGTATAGACCTTGAATAGTAATGAAAAAATGAGTAATAGAATAGAAACGACAGGTTCATACTTTGTTAAATTAATTAGGAGAGACTTTTCATGTTTGTTAAGGCCAATTTTAATTACTTGCATGTATTTATGGAATGTGTACTAATTTCCAAGGCAATAGTTATGCAGAAATGAGGATATATATAGGGGGATGTAGGTGTTCATGTGCTGGAGTGGAGGACAAAGGTTGGAGATCCCTGGGAGAGGGTAGCTGTGAGGGGCTGGGCACGCCTGCCTGTGGAGGCATGGGGTTGCAGAGTCACTAGGGCCAGAACTGACATTGAGAGATCATGAAAGTCATTGAATGCCCTCCTGCACAGGGTTCAGCAAACAGCAGTTTTGAATCAGCCTCTTCAGTGCACTTACAGACTTGCAAAGCTTAGTTTACCCCCTTTAGCCTTATCTCCAAATTGCAAAGCCCTGTCCTTTTGAGTACCCTTGCAGGGTAGATGACTTTCTTCTTTACACTGGCCAACAACTTGCTACTTTGGCAAACCAATATTTCGTATGTGGGAGAAATGACACTCTATCTCTTTTCTGTTCCTAACAATACCTAGTATTTTATTGTCTATTTTTACTGCGGCTGCATGAAGAGCTGATCATTTCAGGGTAGTGTCGGTAGTGGCCTCGTAATCTCCTTTCTGTGCCCTGACTGCTAGTTCAGGGTTCAACATAAGTTTGAGGTCAACATGACATACGTTATTTTTGCCTAGATCCTTTATGTTTGTTCAGACTAAAGCTCATTTGAACTTACTTCTGCACAGTTTTGTAAGGTCTCTCCAGACTTCCTTGCCAGTGGGATGGCATTTCACTACATCTAAGAGTTTAGTAGCTTGTTTAGAGATTGTCATCTTTGCTGCCTTTCCAGATCTTTGCTGAAGGTGTTGAATAACCTGGTTGCTGGTGGGATCCTGCTCCAGACATGCCTCCTCTGTGGCAAGTTACCATGAAGACCAGCCCTTTGCTGCTTACCCTTTAGCTAGCCCAAAATACCACTTCCTCCAAACCCCTGACAAGTTTGTCCCTTAATAACTTTTTTCCCCTACAAATTTTTTTTTTTACCATTAGTGTAATTTTGACCTCTCTAAACACATGCTGTTGTGCTTTGACCCACTTTTACACAGGCATGTGTATTCTTTGATGTATGTTCATTGCTATGGTTTCCCTGGGTGTTTGAATCACTCTAACACAGAGTAACCAGGGCAGAGCTGTCTAGCCTGGCTGCTGCTGCTGCGTGTACTGTTGTCTCTCCTCCTTGGCGATTTCTTGGGAGTGTGTCCTTGAATGTTGACAATATTTGACAGTGCCAGCTGTTAAGTCTTACAGACTCTTAGGGTTTAACACTGCTGGGGGTGAAAGGGCTGGGGTGGTGGAGCTACTAAATGCCTTCATTGCTTCAGCCTTTACTGCTCAGGTCAACCCGCAGGAGTCCCAGACTTTGGAGATAACAGAGAAAGTCTGGACAAAGGAAGACATCCCTTTGGTTGAGGAGGATAAAGTCAGAGATCAGTTAAGTAAAATGGATATCCACAAATCCATAGGTCCTGATGGGATGCTGTAAGGGCCTGTAAATTCCCTGATGAGGGGGAGAAGGCCTTCCAAGCCTTCAATGGAATGCCTCAAACACTTGCAAAGAAGTGAATAATGCAGGCCTGACATTCAAAGAATTGACAAGATGCGCAGGCGCCTAAAGGGCAGTGGGAGGACTGGTTTGTGACGACAAGATAGTTCTTCCACTTGTGTGATGAATCTGTCAGTTCTGTATTCAAGGGCATTGTGTCCAATAAGTGACCTTTCCTTCATTATCTGCAAAATGCATATGAAAACACACGCCCCTGCATATGCTAATGAAGATTATAGAGATCATGCTAAACACATATGACTATGGCACTCGCTTCTCCACCCAAATCATGCTTCACATCACCCAAGAGAAGGGAGAAACCTGAGACAAGGCTGTCCTTGGCAAGGGGGGTGTACCACACTAATTCAGCAAACACAAAAGGGAAAAATAAGTGCTGCTACAAAGAACAAAGAATAAAGAGGAAGATTGTGCCTCGGAAGATTTTTCCCAAGGAAGAAGATCATGCCTGGGAAGATTTTTCCAAGAAAGAAGAAGATTGTGCCTGGGAAGATTCCCTTAAAAAGATGCTGGAACCAGGACCAGTAATCTCTTTATCTCTGTCTTTTTCTCCCTCTTTTCCTTTCTCTGTCTCACGGTTTCTCTTTTCTCTTAGAGTTGTTAAGTAACAGAGTTGTTAAGTAATGATCTTAACTACTGCTTGCCACAAGTTATTGTATAAATAACATGCTAAGTAACACAATGCATACCTTACTTCTTGCCATCATTTGTAATATGCCTAACCAATTATTGCAGACTTAAGAGCTATACTAATCATCAAAAAATATTTTTATGCGGACCTTGAGATTTATCTCACCTTAGTCCGTGCTATTGGGGATGTACGAATCTGAGTTGCTTACCCCTGCTCTTTCCGAGAGTGGGATGTCACAGATGCAGCTGCGAGTGCTGAGAGCTGGCAGAAGTGATTCCTGGGCACCTCTCCATCATCTTTGAAAGGACCTGGTGAATAGACGAGGTGCCTGAGGACTGGGGCAAAGCCAATGTCCCTCCAGTCTTCTAAATGGGCAAGAAGAACGACCTAGGAAACTACAGGTCAGTCAACCTCACCCCCATCCCTGGGAAGGTAATTGAATGGCTTGTTCTAGCCATCATCTCAAAGTGTGTGGAGGAAAAGAAAGCTATCAGAAGTAGTCAGCATGGATTCACCAAGGGCAAATCATGTCTGACTAGTCTGATGGCCTTCTATGATGGCACGACTGGATGGACAGAGGAGAGAAGGGAAGTGCATGTTGTCTACCTTGACTTCAGCAAGGCTTTTGACACTGTCTCCCACTGCATCCTCATAGGTAAGTTTAGGAAGTATGGGTTAGATGAATGGACAGTGGGGTGGATTGAAAACTGACTGAAAGACAGTCCTCTTCTATNGGTGGATTGAAAACTGACTGAAAGACAGTCCTCTTCTATGTGTCCATCAATGACCTGGAAGAAGGGA
>VXAK01020252.1:48171-67615 GCA_013399435.1 Arenaria interpres | reverse complement strand
CAGGGAGAGCACACTGCCACAGATTTGAGGACTGATGCTGGAGCTAGCACCAGATGTTGACACCAGCTGGGCAAACTCTCTTGACTTGAGCATTGACTTCCTCAGAAACTGTGTCTCTCCATAAGGGACAAAGTGAGCACTGTGGGCTGTTGACTAACCAATGCATGCTACCCTAGCCTGATGGGAAAACTTTGTGTGCATCTTAGAAGAGGATGTAAAGACATGCATGACCAGTGTGTTCGCTTTGACATGGTTGTTCATGCGTTGTAAGTATCTGTGGCAACAGTGTAACTTTCTGAAAGCTGAAAAGGATCAGAGATACCACTGGAAAGGGTCTGCTGGGAGTGCATACACGTGAGATATTAAAAATGCTACTTCTGTAATAAAAAAACACAATTAGAAGTTCATGGTGGAAATCCATGAAGCTCAAGGTTGTGATAAACACACCTACCTTTGACTGAAAAACTGACATCACTAAGGAAGAAGCCTCTGAAGATTTCCATTTGAGACGCAGAATACTTCACGGAATCACGGAATTGTTGGGAGTTGGAAGGGACCTTCTAGAGATCATCTAGTCCAACTGCCCTGCCAAAGCAGGGTTGCCCAGAGCACATCACTCAGGACTGCATCCAGGCAGGGCCTGAAGATCTCCAGAGAAGGGGACTCCACACCCTCCCTGGGCAGCCTGTTCCAGGGCTCTGCCACCCTCACCCCAAAGAAGTTCTTCCTCAGATTTGAGTGGAACTTCCCATGTTCCAGCTTGTGCCCGTTGCCCCTCATCCTGTTGCTGGGAACCACTGAAAAGAGTCTGGCCCCATCCTCCCTCAAACCCCCCTTTAGATACTTGTCGGCATTAATAAGGTCTCCCCTCAGCTTTCTCTTCCCCAGGCTAAAGAGTCCCAGCTCTCTCAGCCTTTCCTCATCAGGGAGATGCTCCAATCCTTCCATCATCTTTGTTGCCCTACGCTGGACTCTTTCCAGTAGTTCCTTGTCTCTCTTGACCTGGGGAGCCCAACTGGATGCAGTATTCCAGTTGTGGCCTCACCAGTGCAGAGCAGAGGGGGAGAATGACCTCCCTCGATCTACTGGCCACACTCTTCCCTACGCAGCCCAGGATCCCATTGGCCTCTTGGCGACCAGGGCACATTGCTGGCTCATGGATAGTTTACTCTCCACCAGGACTCCTAGATCCTTCTCCTCAGAACTGCTTTCCAGCAGGTCCACCCCTAACCTGTATTGGTGTCTGGCATTCTTCCTCCCCAGGTGCAGGACCTCACACTTGCCCTTTTAAGATAAGAAGGTGACACTTGGTCTGTAACGGACTGAGTGGAGATTTGATGAGAATGTTTCCTGCAGGGTAATGTGAGTATGCATTTGTTTACATGATCCATGCCACCGACCCTGCTCTGACAGCAATAAACATCACCTAAGATGAATCAAGAGATGGGATGGTATTTTCCTAAACTGCAGCAGCTCTGATCACTAGACTGTGCCTGTCAACAACTTCCTCCAAAGATGCAAGTAGTATGTGATGGGCTGACACTAAGCAATGACTATATCTCTTCTCTAGAAGCCATTTCCCCTTCTACATATTACTTCACCTCTAGCTCCACAAACCATATTGCTTGTATCTGTGACCTCTGAAAGCCCTTAGTGGACAGACACACGTTCATTGCAACAGCTATAATTTCTCAGGATCAGTAATTTTACCGATGATTCTCACTCACGTACCCTCCATCATGCAACCAATATTAGTGAGTGACACAGAGGTATAAAACTAACACAGCTTGAGGTACAAGAACATAGCGTTTCCTAGGTCAGGTTCTCTTTCAGTCTTCCAGAGGTTGCTTTTCCTGCGCAGGCTTCATCATCTTCTGTGTACGGCAACAGCAGCATGGCACGCTGACCTGGATTTCCCACAGCTTGAGGAAAAACGTGCTTCTGTTGTGTTGTGAAGCCTTCACATCATGTTGTCAAGCCATAGGTTAGTCTTCTCTGAGTGAGCTGACAACAAAAAGCCGCGTGTCGAGGGCTTCCAGTTTCCAATCACCCAGGGCTTGAACTGCCTCCTCCTGCTGCTGCAGTGTCTTGGGACTGGATGGAAATGACATGTGGCACTGCTGAGATAACGCGTTAGCCCTTCCACCGCAGAGTGGGATGTCTTTACTTAAGGTCATGTCATGGGGTGGCGATAGACCCCAGAAATAGCCAGTCCCTTCCTGGGACAGTGTCTAAAACATCCGCTCTGTGGAACAGGAGCGCGTCCTCGCCACGCTCAGCACGAGCCACGCTCGGTACCACCTGCAGCACCAGCTTCACTCGCGCAGGGAGGATGCTGGCACAACATCACAGCTTGGGGGGGAGTCGGCAGAGCCCTGCCAGAATGTGCCTGTGGGTCCACACCTGAGCTAGAACAAATCTGCGGCACCTACCGAAGACCAACAGCACTGCCTGGTTCTGCCATTAACGGTCAGGGTCTGCCAGGTAATTGATAACTATTATTAATTAGAGGGTCCTGATGAGTTTATAGGGGAAGCAGGTCAGGTAACTAGAATGGTAGGCAACTGGTGAAGAAAAGAAGAAAACCTATTACTTTGACTGATGTGTTCACAGTCATTTTCCCTTTTGAGCACTCCGGCCATATTTGTTACTTCAGTGAAGACCGAGATACCACGATGGAAAACATGGTGTGAGATCATCAGCAGGTAGGTAACTCGATCAGGAATACAAAACATCTTGTTCTGACAGCTCAGTCATGGGACATATGAGTCATAATGTTTTAGTTCAATCTATCTCATTCAGTATGCTGCTCCTTTTTTATATTTATTACTCAGTGAAACAGAAACCATAATATAACTGCATTTTTGTGATTCATTTTCCCCTTTTAAAAGCTTGCAGAGGACCAGGGAATATTTCCTACGTGCATAGTGGATGTTGGTCCTCCAACAGTTGGGCCTTTTTGTCCCCCACATCTGTTTGTGATCTTGTTAAGGAGCCTTTAACATGTCCCAGCACTGAATAGGGTAGAAGAATCTGCACAAGCCAGGAGCTTTATAGGAAACAATTGTCACCAAAACAGCGTATCACAAAAAGACAGCATGCTCTGGCACATCACTCAGTAGCCTCTTGGATGTTGATGACCTTTGCTGTCAGATTCTGAAGTCTTTCCTCCCAGCTCAGCCCCTCTAGCCTCAGACCTGCGTCACAGCCATTCATCTGACATTATATATATGTCCAGGCCCTTGGGACAAAGAAAAGGAGGGACAGTTTAGAGCTCAAAAAACAAGAGACAAATAAATTCCTCAGGAAAATTACTGATCCCTGTTATTATTCTTGTTTCCTTGATTTATAAGGCAAATGCTACCCTAATGATTTTCAAACAGTTTGAATTGGATGACTGAGCAGACAGTGAAATAGCTTCTGTTTTGAAAGCTAGTGTTTGAAGAAAGAAAGAGGGAAGGGGGAAAGTCGTCTCCAGATTTCAGGCCTGAGGAGTGCAACAGCGTAAAGGATTTCACTCTCTCTTTAAAGGAGTTGTCTCTTTTCTGCATCGTCTATGTGCCAGCTGACCACTTCTCGCTGCCAGGAGACTGCCCTGAACAGTGATATTGCCCTTTGGTAACTCCACCTGGTCAAGGAAACTCGTCCCACAAAGCGGGAACATGAGTCAGACAGAGGCAAGGAAAGCCAGGCTGGGATACATCACATCTCTGTGCAGCTCTGGTTGTCCTTTCCATTACCAGAGGAATTTCTTGGAGACACGTGTGGCAACAGAAGCCAGTCCAGCTCTCAGTACTACCCAGCTTCCTCCGTGCCATCCCAGAGGCAGCAGGTAGCTGTGTGTGGGGGATGAGCCTGAAGAACTGAGGAGGCTTGGGCAGGACTGTTATTGCCTGTGGGACAGCCCACACTGCGCACAGCCGGTGGGGAATCTGCCTCCCTGTGCTGGGGCCACTGCTGCTCCTATCCTCAGCCTGAAAATGCCCCAACTCATTCCGGCCCGTGGACAGCCCTTTGCTGCACCAGCACCAATAGCTCTGGGGAAACCCTGCCTGCCCTGTGGTTCAACCCTAACGTTCAACCCTAGGGCTTCTTTTCAGACACAAATACACGAGCGTCACAGAAGCAGCAGAGTTTGTCTTTGATCTGTGCCCAAGTCAGCCCCGTGTCCACCTCCTCTCTTGAATCTATGTATCTTCAAAAGGAAAATTCAAGCTGCAGCAGTGGGTAGTAGATGAATGAAAGGAGAGATGGGGACAAAGAAGTTCTCTGAGGGCACGATGGCTGGGCAGGGGGGTGGCATGGCCAAGTATTTCAGCAAAAGCCTGTGGCAAAGGAAAAAATCCCAACTGACGTGAAATCTACTGTGAGACAGGGAATGAGGAAAACTTCAGTTTCTTCTCTCTGGCCCCAGTTTGTCCTGAGTCTCTAGCCTTACAAAGATACAACATGAGCCAGGACAGCTTTATCTTGACTTCAGGGAACAGACTGTGTCTATACCAGGATCTTGTAGTCATGCCTAAAGGAGAAGGAGCAGGGTGAGCTGTGAAATGGGCTCAAACCCAAATCCCAAAAAAAGCAGTCAAAGTTGTTTTTTTGAGCTTGCATCACATCTTTGCAGATGCTTTGAAGCACGACAGCTCCACTTACTACAGCACAAATTGTTCATAGGGCTGCAGCAGGACTATCCCTGGGTGTTCATTATCACTGTTCTGCTGCCAGCTACCACCCTTCCAGTTCTGCTATTGGGAAGGATGGGATGAATGGTCTCTTCCATAGATTTTTTTAATGTTTAATTCTAGTCAGTTCTGCAAGAGGTAGTAAAAGAACTTGAAGAGCAGCTCTGCAAGGGAACGGATGGATTTTGACCAAAAATAAGCAGGCACACGAGCAAACCAAAACGGAAAGCTGCAATGTGATACGAAAAAAGGTATCACAAACTTGGGAAATGCCATTTTCTCAGAAATACCTTTTCTGCGTGACTTCAGCCAAGCTCGAAGGCAGCTAGCCAGAAATCAGCAGTTCTGTTTCCTGAAAAGCATCACCCTGATGAGATGTTTTTACTCTGACTCACCACACAAGCAGGGTCCCTCCTTCCCTTCCCTCCTGGTCTCACTGGCTTCTCACCCACTGTCCTCTGAAACAGCTGAGAGCCGGTGGCATGCAACTGGGATGCCACAGTGCCAGGTTTAATCAGGAGTGGCTACTCAATGAATCTCCTTCTTTTCAGCCTGCAGAACCCTTCCCAAAGGAAAAAAAAAAAAAATAAAATTGAAAATTGAAAATCAGAACTTTCCACAGAAACCTTTTGGTTCTGGCCAACCTTTCCCTGTGAAAGCCAAACAATCCTGGCCAGCTCATTCCTGCATGAAACTGCTGTGTCTGCAAGATAGAAACCAACTGAAAGGGCTGCAGAAACAGATTGTCCTCAACTGAGGACAACAAAAGCTAGGACTAAGCACACATGGGTGGGATTTACATTTTGACAACTTGATCTTCAGAAGGCTGGGGCCTTTCTTAAAAATATTATCGGACTCTGCCACTGTAGCAAGTACAGCTTCTACCTCTTCTCCCACTGCTGTCCCCCACCCCTACTGTCTGTTGCTGTTAGTAGGACAGAAGGGCAGAGTTCCTTGAGGTGAGTCTCTCAGTTTCAAATAAGGGGTGAGCACTGTCTGAGTTTCAAATAAGGGGTGAGCACTGTCAAAGCCAAAGGGACTGCTGAGCTGGTTAGTGTCCGTGGCACACTGAAAGTAGTGCGGGTATTTAACATGATAGTGTGGGAAAGTCCTCCTGCCCCCAACAGTGAAGTCCTCCTGCCCTGAACATGCACTCCTAAACCTCACTGTGCTTCACAAAACCTTTGCTTTGTTGGTATTAATGGATACTCCAGTGTAGGATCCGGTCATCCTTACTGTCAGGCAGGAAAGGAGTACCTGCGAGGCTGTGCGGCAGCACACTCCATAGGTGGATAGGGCTTTCTTCTAAGAAACAACGTATTTTGACACAAATACAGAGCCTCTACACACATGCAAACATTGAAACAGATGGAAGATGGAAATTAAAAAAACTCTTGTTACTTTGGCTCCTTTGAGCATGCAAAGAAGCCTGATGCAATCTGGTTGTGATTTAGGAGGCAGAGCTGGAAAGCAGATGAAGCTGCCACGTTGATACCATCCCCTGGTTTGCTTGGCGAGATCGCCACCATGCCAGAGAGGCTGTGACAGCAGCATGGTTGGTGGCAAGTTCTCAGCACTGATATCCTTGACAGTGCCCTCAGCGTCGCCAATCCCATGTACGCTGAGGGCACCTAACTATCCCCACAATATAAATGGACAATAACGAAGAAAGATCATAAAACGCAACAAGAGAATTCTCCCTCTCCACACACACACACAAAAAGCCTTAATATAAAGAAAACAGCAGAAAAGCAGAGGGTTGGTCTCCACTGGTATGACGCCCGCATCCTTGTAGCTGATGGCAGCTACTGTTACAGTCCTATTGGTGCAAGCAGCAGGTGCATCAACATCAACTCCATCCGCAGCTATGTTTGGCTTCAAATGAAGTTTGCTTTGGTTACTGGCCAGAGCCTGCTGCACATCACACAGAAGCAAGAAAACAGAGCAAGGAGATGAAGGAAAGTCATGAAGGAAAAAAATACCGGGAGACGAGAATTTAAGATGGCAGGCCATCTGGAGAACAAAAGGACCAGGAAGAAATGCATAAGAAAAAGGGGGGGGGAAGCAAATAAGAGAGAGAATGAGCATAAGCAGAAAAACCTGAGGGGAGATCAGAGATGGACCAGGTATGGGAGGCTCCCCTGGAACATCAGGCTTCCATCCTCTCTGTGCAAGGGGAAGAAAACGCTGGATACCCCGTGCCACAAGGCTCACTCATCCCACGCGCAGAGAAGACAGACCAGAAGAGCATGAGAGGTGGCAGAAGGGAAGGAAATCCTCCTCCTAGCTCAGCCTGTAATCCTTGCCAGCCTGGCTTCTGGCATGTGCTCCAGCCCTGCCGGGGAACCCTTTTAGCAACAATATAATCCCAAAACAGGGGCAGTTCAGCCTCACTTCATATAGCCTATTTGATTCCCAGGCTAATGAGCCCTCCAGCAGCTCAGGCCATGTGCCCTCGGGCTTTACACCCTACAGATTAAGATCTTCAGAACCTATTCTAGCTGAAGGGCTTATTTGCACAGGAAATTTTCCCCAGTGGTGGCCTTTATCGTACAGGTATCTGTCTAGTGGAGTCTCTAGTGCATGAGCCGCTTGCCTGCAGCACGGGTAGCAAAAACAGCACCAAGGGAGAATTTGGGTAGCCTGCAGCAAAGGCAAGAGCTGGGAGCTGTGTCATGCTGAAAGAAACACAAATAGAGAGTAGTGAGTCTCAACTGCCACTGAGAGCAGACCAGCTGAGTCAGCACCTCTGCAGGATTTCTAGTGGCACGTTCAGTCTTCCCTTTGCAAAAAGGCAGTCAGTCTGTCCGGCATGTCACCCTAGCAAGGACACTAGTCCCTCCCTCTGTGCAAACAAGCGAAGATGTGCATTTTGCACCAATTAAGCTAGGCCCAGCTTGCAGCCAGTTAAGTTGATGCCAATGCAAATACCAGTTTCTAGAGGTTGTGTCTGGGACTTGCTGTCAGCAGCAGAAATGATGCCCAAAACCCAGGTGCAGGTGAGTGCTGTGGGCCTGAAGAAGAAGGGAAGAGCAGAAATGAACCAGCGTGTGTGTGTGGTAAGCTACCTTTTCAAACTTTTATTTTGGATGCAAAACGAGTAAATAGAATTTTCTGGATTTTTGAGCTGTCATGGCTGATATCTTGTTCATATCTTGTTCAGGTTCACAACACTCTCCAGATACATTGTGAAGGTACCTGAAATTGTCCTCTCAGGAATAGCCTTCAGGAGCCAATCCTGTTACAAATGAATAAGCAAAACAAGAGCAGAATAGAGGAAGAAAACTCATGCCACTAAATTCCCCAAGATTTTACTCGTGATAGTAGTGAACAATGCTACGAGAGAACTCACAGCATTGCCCCTTCCAAGGAGAGGGCCGCCTTCATCTGGATGCTGTTTCCCAATTTGTCCTGTCCCTCAGCTGAAGCTCAGCCTTCTTTTGAGACCCAGAAAGAGTTGTTTCTGTGTGGGACAAGGGTCCCAAGTTTGTAAAAGACCTCTGCAGTTCAAGCCTGTCTCACCCAACGTATGGAGCAGCCATTATGGAGATACATGTCCGCGGTGCCTTGATGCAGAGTTCATAGCAATCCGGTGACCAAGAAGAATTTCTCAGTCGCTGAGGAGGGGAGCAGTTTTCCTTCATGAAGCTGCCAGCTTGAGATCTCCTGGAGACTGCCATTGTTTCCCCTACCCACTGCCCCGGCTCCTGCTCGAATCTTGGCCACCATGGCCATCACAACATCAGTTGTGATAACTTGCACCTGGACTTTGGGGGATGGCTGGCAACACAGCCAAAATACCTTCTGGAGTGGGGACCTAGAAATTTTGTTCCCATGAGAATATGACTATAGGTCAATTATCTTACTCTATAAGTAGTGGACAGCCCCAGAGCCCTTTGAGCTCTCCTGTATGGGAGCAGGCTACACACCAGGATCTCCCCTTGTGTGAGGACGCTCGCTTAACGTTCTACTCCTTGAGGCTGAGAGATTCCTTGCTGCAACAGATCCTCAGTAAGCGACTTTGCTAAACATTGAAATCTTAGCTAAGTAATATAAAGGATTGATTGCACGCATATAATCCTTCAGACATAAATCGCTGACCAAGTCTGGGACTAGGATTGGATCCAGCTGCACCCAGACTCCTCTCTGAGAAGGAGTTCAGAAAGCAAGGGGGTCCCTTTCTGAACCTCGTGACTCAACGGGGGGGTCTCCCTGACAGCTTGTTTGACCCTGTCCTCTATGCAGTAAATAATAGAGTGGGCCTTGCCATCGGATCTTGTAAAACACTGTCACATTTACTACTGGTTTTATCACATTTACTACTGATGTTGTTAAATCCCTGTTTCACCTTAATAAATATTTCACTACTTCACTCTAACTAGTGAAGTTAATCGCTCCACCCAGCGACACTCCCCCAGACCTAGTCACCCCATGGGAGACCACCAGCTTCCCCTCCCCTTCCCGGCTTTGCTTCCAGCCCCTGCCCATCTCGCCTGCCATACATTCAGCGATGACAAAGGTGACGGCGACACTAAAAACCACCCTCATGGCCTTGGGAGGCTCTGGGGGCTCTGGGGCACCCCAGCGGGGGGTCACCCACCAGGCACCCCACGGCTGGCGGAGCCGGGGAAGGGGGGCAAGGAAGGGGCTGGAGCCTCCCTGGCCGCCCCCGCTGCCGGCGTAGCTGTCTGCTGCCCCTCAGTTGGCCGATGGAGGGTGAAGCAGAGGAGAGCCAGGGGGACACCGCTGCCCCGACCCTCCCCAAGTTCAGCTGTTACCACAAACCGGCAGATAAAGCTTCCTAAGACTCAATGTAAAGTTCAGAAAGCAGGCATTTCCTATTGCGGCGCCGGGCGCCCAGGGGATCAGCTCCTCCTGTTGTGCACACCGAATACTGCTGTCAAATTAAATTTATACACAACAGGTATACATATTCAATGTCATTCCAAGAAAACATTAGCATATTCATTACATTATAATAAGCTTTTGGGCGTAGTTGTGCCCTCTGGTGGTCATCATTTTGAGTGAGGGTTGTTTCTTCCTCCATCTTCATCTTCTTCACCTGTCCTTTGGCTCACTTTTCATGTTGGCAAAACATTCTAAGTGCTTAATTGCTCATTAAAACTAATGATCTCCCTGCTACCACCTGTTTGTCAGACAATGTCCGTATTTATTGCACCCCTGTCTTAGGCCACCATGTTCTCAGGGCCACAGACATCCTTTCTTATCTTACTCAGTCCTTGCAACCATTTGGGATGGTTGCTAGAATAGCTACATTTCTCCTCTAAAGGAAGATTCTCAACAGTTTAACCATTTATAAACTACATAAGATCTGTCTTAGGTATCACAGCCTCCTCACGACCTGTCCCAGAAACCTGCCATCCCCATGCCGGAGGATGCTCTGGCTTCCCAAAAAACGCCGGCCTCAGGGACCTTCTCCACCTCTTCCCCACCCCTATGTCCCAAGGCTGGCTCTTTCTCACACCAGCCTTGGGTGCTGGTCTGCAGCCAGGGTTATACCTTCTTCATTTCAGGTGTACGATGGAGCTGATTGTATTAAGCAGAAACCCCTGAAGAGCTCCGTGCTCTGCTGAGGGTGGGGAGGTGGGCAGTGACCCATTTGTGGAAAGCGATTAATTAGGACTATATTTTCCTTTTGTCATCTATACTGAGGAAATTATGTTGTGTTATTTTCAGTCCTTCCCCACACCTGATAATCGAGGTCATGCCAAGCCAGGCCGTGGGGCAGACCACTTTGCCATAGAACTACCCAATGCAACTCCATTGCGTTTGCTTGCAGTTTGGATACCACTCCTTCAGATCGCTGCGAGAGTATCTACCCAGCATCTCAGCTGGGTTTTGCAGCTTCTTAAATTCAAACTGTCCAAACTCCATTATTATCCATAACCAAGCCGCAGAGTTAAGTGCTGGGTTGGAGATGTACCCTAGAACAGCAGCCTCTGTGGTAAGGTAAGGTCTTTCCCTGGTATGAACAGCTGAGTCTGCTGATGAACATGGGTTTGTGAAGAACCCGGCACAGTGAGATGGTGGAGATCCCTCAGCCCGGACATGTACTGTATTCTAAATGCACCACTTCCTAAAATACTGGATCAGACCAGCTGGCCAGTTATCCTTCTTCTGACAATTCATACAAAGAGAGACTCTCCTCCCCTCCCAACACGAGTTAGCAAATGGTGTTGACAGCCTCCAAATTCAATCGACTACAGCACGAGGCCAGGGCTGGGGAGCATTGACCTGCTTTTCTTTATATCTGACCCATGTTTTCTAACTCAGGCTGCCCCTACTTACCAAACTGTCCAGTTTACGGTCTCCTTGATGGACCCAGCAGCCTCAGACCAGCGTATAGAGATTCCTTTCAGGCTCTGCAGTCAACAGCTGGCATCTACTGGTGTTAGCAGTTCCACTTTACTGGTACAGGGGAGCTCTCTAATGCTGGGAAAATGTAGTCTAAACAAGAGGCAGAGCTATCTCTGGGGTCACAGTAAGGCTGTGCTACAAAATACCCCGATCTCACCGCTTTGCTTTCCAAGCAGAAGGCGCGCTTCTCCAACAGGCACCTCAAATACAAGCAGCTGTGAGCACATCACGAGCAAGCTCTAAACCAAGCCAGCTAACCCAAAGTGAAATCCTCCCCAACACGTGCAGTTCTCTCCCTGCGGAGAGGATGAGAAAGAGACAAAGAACCACATGAGACAGATCTGAGTCAGGCCACCGAATACTCCACCGGAAAATGCTCAGACACCATAACGATGAAGGCAATCTAGGAAACTAGACGGAATAGGCTGGTTTTCTGTTCTCTTTTTCTCTCTCCTCCCCTCTACTTAATGTGGCCCACCTTTTTCTCACTGTGTTTAACTTTATTTCTTTGTCCAGGAATGCATGTATTGCCACATTTGAATAAAGGGTCAGATGATGCACTCAGGTACGCTGCTACAAGTATGGAAAAATTTCAAACCTAGTGCCACCCAAGCCGATGTGAAACTGTCTTTGACTGTCATGGGACCAGAATCCATCCCTGCTGAGGAATTCTCCCGGTTACACAGACAACAGAAATCAGCACCTGGCCCACTGTGCTAATTCCCTCTCTTCTGGCCTTAACTTCAGGAGGTTGAAACCAGATGTTCCTGTGTTTCACCACAGGGGAGGTTTTAAAGCGAGGAAGAGGATCTTGTATAGAACAGCCTGATTCTGAGCATTTTCTTTCCCTCCTGTTCCCTGGCGCCGTAGCAGATTGCTGTTAAGCAGGCTGCCAACAGCCCTCGGCATTTCCATGACACCATCATTCAGCGCTGCCAGGGACAGGTTCACGTACTCCACGCAGCTCTCTCAAGCCACTGGAATGTCAGTACATGAAGGACACACGCAGGGGGCAGGCGTTGAATCCCATGACCCAGGTAGACCTGTTCTCTGGGGATCAAATCCCAGAAGAAGAGTGCAACAGAGGATGATCTTCATCCCTGACCTGTGCCGGGGAACACACTGTTCAATAGCCTGCTCTGGCCGCAGGGCAACGCTCCTGCCTTGACTCCGTACCGGGTGCAGGTGGTGGGCAGACCAGAGATCAGATCTCCAGCTGGGGCCAGCACATGTCGTCGCAGAGCAGATGGGGACTGAGAGAAACTGAAATCCTCAGTGGTTTGTGTCGCTGCGCTGTCTGTGAACTGTGCAGTGGCTGAGGAGAGATGAACTACGTCTGGCATGACCATTTCTGCTGCAGAGATGGGGAAGTCTGGTGGGTGCAGTAAGTGAAGAGAAGCAGCTGAGGTGTTACCATGTCAGAGGGCTCTGCTGGACCACAAATTAACACCTGCATCTTTGCACCAAAGCCATGCAACACTCTGCAAGATTACTTTGCATCTGCAGGCACTTCGACACTATTTTAGGTTGTTTACAACTATAGTAAAGCAACTTGGTCATGAGCGGGGTTAAGAGAAGGTGTTCTCAGGCCTGTCTTAGCCCCTGAGTTTGCATGAAGGACACAGCTGGGGTCAGAACAAGATTTTTCTTCCCAACACAGATAGTCATGGCTGCTCCTCCTCTTTCATGACTAAGCTATGCTGGGGAAGAATTTTTTAGTTTGTCACAGCAGAGTCTGGGGGTCTGGAATTCTTTCACTGTATGATTCTGTGGCTTTTTCTGACCTTGCAGTCTGGGAAGAGACACAGTTGATAATAGTCTCTTTTTGATTCTTTCTTTGCTGCCCCAAAAGATGTGCTTTCACAGCCTAATATGAGCTGGTTCTTCATGGACAATCTGAAGGAGATGAAGTACAGACAATTTTTACCTTTATCCCACCAACCGGTGTCAATGCTCTATTCCCCTCCCCAGCCTCCCCCCTTCACTGGATTCAATTCCTAGACAAATGACATGCAGTTGAAAAAGCTACAGCCTCTCACTGTTGGTCTCTNTTTTTTTTTTTTTTTTCTTCGCCTCAGCAGGTTCAGCCATGTAAATACTGGTAGACAAAAGCAGGTAAATCTTTTTCTTCCCCTCAGTCCCAGACAACATCCACTTGCAGATCCCATTCCACAGCCCTGGGCTTCACCGGCTCTGCTATTCAGATGTAGAGCAGGTGCCAGCCAAGGAGCCTCACGCTCTAACACTTGCTAATCGCTCATGAATGCATGTGCAAGAACCGGTCTTGGAGAAAAGGAGAGGTTGGACAGGTTGGGGTAAGGGCCAGGCAATGCGGGGATCCCTGTCTCAACCCCTGACAGATCTGAAAGATGAGCACCCTTTTTCCCTAATCCCAGCCTTCCCTGTGATTAGCCACTCGCCTCACAGGTGATTTGCTCTTATGGGGATTTTCTGGGGCTTAAAAAAATCCAGATGGCACGGAATGGGCACAGTGACCTGCCTGAAAAGTATGTGCTAACTTGGAAGAGCTTGGTTCGTGGGATGGATTAGCAGCACTTGCAGATTGTGCGTCCACTTGCGCCCTGCACAAGTGTAGTTACAGTCATCCACTTGGCACATCGTCCTCATAAGTCGTGTTCTGATACACATTAACAATGGTGACACGAGTGAGATCAGCCTCACACGAGAGAAGTGGAAGAAAACGGGTGCCACAGGACACAGTGAACTCGAGAGAGCCTTCAACATGGGTGAAATTCAGCTATCACTTCTCAAACCGAAGGCTCTGGCAGCAATGGACTTTGCAGAGGCTTTTCCCACTGGGTGAGTTGTAGGAAACTGTCCCCCTCAGAATGGGGAAGACAAGCAAAGAAAATAAAGAGCTTCTGTTTCATTTCAAAGTATCTAAGTGGTGTGCTTTTGGGGAACAAAAGACAAACTGCCTGCTACAGGGCATCCCTTCGGAGGAGACTGGGGGAGGCGACTCCTGTTTTGAGGCTGCAGAGGGCATTCCTACACTGAGAACCACCGACTTGCCATTCCCCTCTAGTGGTGGAAACGGCAGAAAGCATTTAAACACACCTGCCTCTATCCACAGAATCACATGGGGTTGGAAGGGACCTCTGGAGATCATCTAGTCCAACCCCCTGCCAAAGCAGGTCCACCCAGAGCAGGTCCCACAGGAATGTGTCCAGGCGGGGTTTGAATGTCTCCAGAGAAGGAGACTCCACCACCTCCCTGGGCAGCCTCTTCCAGGGCTCTGCCACCCTCAAAGTAAAGAAGTTCCTCCTCATGTTTAGGTGGAATTTCTTATATTCAAGTTTGTGCCCGTTTCTGGTTTCTTTCAATAAGAAGACATCTAACTGAGCCTGTAGGAGCAACCACACTATGGCTAAAGGGAATAGAGGAGAATTCGAGCAGAGAGGATGCTTGGAAGGGTTTTTCTCAATATACACAATCTCTGTGTGTACCCCAGGACACACACATGCTCCTTTGCAATAACCTTTGCACAACCCTGGCTCCAAGCTGTGCGGCAAGTCTTCCCTTGGGCACGCTATTTTGTATTCCTGCTGATGGGCACTAGTGGGGAATGCTTCTTGAGATGGGTGCTTACAGCTCTACCACTCCAGCATCACGTACGTGGCAGGCAGGGAGAAAAGCTCGGTAAAGAGAGAACAACAGACCCGTCAAACCCTAGAAATTTGGGTTGGTTCACTGGCCTGTTTCCCACTTGCTTGACACTCGACTTTCCTGCCTTTTCAGAGAGTCTCTTGGTTTTTCTGCCATGTCTCCTCTGTCCCAGTCTGCCTCTCCACTGCTAACAAAGGGCCACCATCATCCAGTAATTCTCAGGTGATTGAGAGACCGGGGTGGTTAATGGGAGGGAGAAGCTTTGTCCCTTTCTCGACCTGCTCCCCTAAAGAGTCAAGAGAAAGGAAAACTGTATTTTAATATGAATGAGGGTCTAATTTTTGTTGTTCTTTCTTGACCCTCTTCCTTCCACAAACATGGCATCTTGGGTCCAGACTGGGAGCTGTGACCACGCTACAGGGGGCAGGCTGTCTGGAGCCGAGCACTGAGGGCAGGAGGGTTCTCATATGACTAACTTGAGAAGTGTTCAAATTTACAACAACAACAAAAATTATCAAAGGTGCCTGCTCGGGAGAAAAGCCAGAGAAACTCAACAGAATACAAGGGAGGGGTTTCCACCTGCCTTCTCTCTGACAGAGAATGATGGCTCCCAGGGCAACAAACCTCTGAGGGGAAATGGGGCTCAGGCCTTGGTTCCCCGTTGATTAATCCAAAGCCTGCACCTTGGCATCTCGCTGAGGCCCACAGGCACGAGCAGAACGACACTGCGACACTCAGTGACACTTCACGGCATTCACCAAAACACAGATGACCCAGGTCTGAGCCAGCTACAGGAGGGCAGAAGAGCACCTAAAATAAACATCAAATTCGAGACAACCCCTTCTGCCAAAACATTAACCTGCTCATGAAAATGAGTTTGGCAATGAGTTGTTTAGATGCGGTGTTGGGGGATATGGTGTAGGGGAGAACTTCGTAGAGTAGGGTTGATGGTTGGACTCAATGATCCCAAGGGTCTTTGCCAACCTGAATGATTCTATGATTCTAATGCTCTGAGGTAGGAACCCATAGCATTTCTGACCCAGTGGTATGAGCTCCAGAGCTGGATTTACAGTATCAGTCAGCTGCTACTCCCCCAGCTCCAGGTAAACTGGCATTCATATCCCTTCAGCGCGAGGCTGAGCTCCAGCCCTCTGAAGGTAGTGACCCTACGGACAGTGATGGGGGATCTCTTGTAGAGGGAACTCACTGGATGAAAATATCTTCCAGCCACAGTCCCATCTCACCTGTGTTTAGGCCAAGATGCCAAGACTGTTTTTACACCCAAACTTCTATCTCTGCTGTTGAAGGGCTACAGAAAAGGTTTCTTAGGGCATTCTCCAGCCCCACGCGTATCTACATTCATTTCCCTATACTAAATGAGCCAACTTATGCTCGCTCACCTGATCAATGCTCCACACTAATATGCTCCACATAATGAATTGAGAACTGCAAAAGAGCAGGCGGCCACAGCATCAAGGGAGAGTGGGACACAACCTTGGGCCAAAAAACCAAATTGTTACTGCTATTTGGCCCTGTTGAGAAGAACAGGACTAGACTAGATCTGAACTGTGTTGCTGTTCCAGTATCCACGAGTTGATACTTGCATCTGCTCTATGAGTCATTCCCAACAGGTATTTTTTAAAAGCACATCAGCTATAGATCCATGATCATTCATGAGCCGTATATCCAGTTTGGAGGCTGATGGTGCCACAGGGCAGATGTCCCATACCTAGCACCCTGGGGAGCTTCTCAAATGTCCACATCTTGCTTCCCATAGCATCCTCTGTCCCTGTATGACTTCTGGAATTACCTTCCCAAGATGTTTCTATTTGTATCATTTATTTCGGGGGAAATAACTGGATTTCTTTTCCTAAATAAATTCTGACTATAGATAGTATGGTTTTATACACTCACACAAGTCTTGTTTCTCTCACAAAGACATTAAAAAATATGGTCACCACAGCAGTAGGGTTGGGCAGAAGGAGCAAATTATCCTCACTGGAAGGAAATCTATGGAAAAGAGAAGAGATATGGTGGTTAAAGCATAAAACCAAAGGGAATGTAAGACAAGTTGGATAAGAAAAACGAAAGATGAGCACAGAAAAGGAAAAGGGGAGGGCAAGTGAAATCAGTTCCACGCACACTACAAAGCAGGTCTGTCTCTGGGAGGGAATCTGACCTACACGTGAAAATGGATCCATACATGAAAACTGCAAACTGCCAGCAGTTCTGCTGCCTTTCCAAACACACACACAATTCCCCGGGGGAGGATTTGCTGGCGGAGGCAGTGTGACCCTCTGCCACGGGTGTCCCCCCCCCAAGCCGTGTCCCCTCCGATGGATGACTGGGGGGTTCCTGCAGCCCGTGAAATGGCCGGCAGTGCCCCCCGCAGCCCTCCCTCCTGCGCCGGGCGGCAGGGGCTCCGGCCAGATGCCCTTGCTGGCAGTGCAGTATCAGCACAGAATACAATCACAGAATCACAAAATCACAGAATCTTCATGGTTGGAAGGGACCTGTGAGATCATCGAGTTCAACCACACTTAAAAAAACAAACAAACAAACAGACCAACAAAACCCCACAACAACAAAAAAACCAAACAAACCCACAAACAGACACAAACCAACAATCTCAGCCACTAGTACCACATCTACAGTTTCTTAAATACCTCCAGGGATGGTGACTCCACCACCTCCCTGGGCAGGCTCTTCCAGTGCCTGACCACTCTCTCAGTAAAGTAATTCTTCCTAATATCTAATCTAAACCTCCCCTGCCCCAACTTCAGACCATTTCCCCTGCTCCTGTCATTATTCCCTTGGGAGAAGAGGCCAACCCCCACCTCTCTACACCGGCCTCTCAGGGAGTTGTAGAGGGCAATGAGGTCCCCCCTCAGACTCCTCTTCTCCCAACTCAACATGCCCAGTTCCCTCAGCCTCTCCTCGTATGACTTGTTCTCCAGACCCATCACCAGCTCGGTGGCTCTCCTCTGGACACGTTCCAGCCCCTCAATGTCCTTCCTGTAGTGAGGGGCCCAGAACTGAACACAGCACTCGAGTTGAGGCCTCACCAGTGGCCGAAATTACTTCAGCTGGTGCTGCAGAGGCAGACACGGGACACCCCGTGGGCTACCACTGCCGAGGGACACCCAAACGCAAGGGCTTCAGTTTGCAGATACAGCCCCCCCTCGCCCCAACCCCACCTTTTCCTCCATCTTTGCAACGGGCTGCTTTCGGTGAACTTTTTAGATACCAGAAAGAAATTCTTTGCTGTGAGGGTGGTGAGACACTGGAACAGGTTGCCCAGAGAAGCTGTGGCTGCCCCATCCCTGGAGGGGTTCAAGGCCAGGCTGGATGGGGCTTTGAGCAACCTGCTCTGGTGGGAGGTGTCCCTGCCCATGGCAGGGGGGTTGGAACTAGGTGATCTTTAAGGTCCCTTCCAACCCAAACCATTCTATGGTTCTATGATTCTATGAACTCGGGGGGTCCCTGAGGGGAGCAGGAGGGGATGGGTCCCGCAGGTGACCGGCGGCCCTCGCTCCCACAACGGGCAGCACCATCCCTTGGCGTCTGGGGTAGGGGGGGGAATCCCTTTCCGTGGGTGCAGCAGCGGGAGGGGGGACAACACGCAACCGACCTGCCTGAAATCCACCGCCTGGGTGCAGGGGGGGGGGACCGGGATGGGGGGACCAGGGCCAGGAGGGGGCCCTGGCTCTGGCTCTGCATTTCATCCCTCTGCCCCGATTATAGTCACTTTTCCCCGCGTTCCTAATCGTCCCTCGAAACGAAATCACCGTTAATTAGGAGGTGATCAAAGGTGGGCCCGACGGGAGCTCCTGCGGGCAGGCAGCGTTACCGTGCGGGGGGGGGGTCAGGGCACCAGCTGGGGCTCGTTGCTCACGATGACAACGGAGGGAAGGAGGAGATATATGGCAGTCAAGGGAGAGCCCCTCGGTTGTCATCTCCAGAAGATTTTTTCAGCAGTGCTGACAGGTGAGGAGCTGTTCCCCTGCCTTTGTGTACAGGTGGGTGCCTTGCATCCTGTTTTCTCGCACTGGGGGGAGGTTTCTCACAACTGGGGGGTTGCTTGATGCGTCCCATGCCCTCGTTTTATACTTCTGCCAGGTGGTTTTCAAGGTTTTGTAACTCCCGGGCTGTGAGATCCTCCCAATAAGCCTTTAATTAATAGGTTGGGGGGGGAGGGTGTATCCTCCTCAAGCAGACCGTAGACCTTGGCTTCAAACCCTTAAGGATCTACAAAGGATCTCTTTTAGCTCCACTGCTCTGGTTTCCTTTGGGATCTGACTGGGTGATTCCCACCTCTGTCTGACCCGTAGCAAAAATAAACTTTGGGGTTGGTTTTTGTTTTTGTTTTTTAAAAGCTAACACATCTTTCAAAAGAAGGAAAAAAAAAAAAAAGGAAAAAAAAAAAAGAAAAAAAGAAAAAAGAGGAAAAAAAGTCAGAAAAAAAAGTCAAAAACTCCCTGCAAAACAGGTCTGCCTGTCTCAGCCTTGGGGCAGCCGCCGGAGAAGCAGCTTTTTCTTTGAGCCCTCTTCCCCGAGATACAGCCAGGGCTCCGTAGCGGCCCCCCCCCGCCCCCCAGTCTGTANGGCGGGGGGGTGGGAGGCTTATCTGTGCGCAGCGATGGTCGCGATCTGCAATGCAGACACGCTGAGCCTCCCTCCGCATGCCCCCGGGGGCAGGCTCTGGGTTCCCCTCCATTCTTTGCATTTGGGTGGGGACCAGAGAGGAGGCGGAGGTGGGG